>JAWZYV010000196.1:0-20360 GCA_038373885.1 Cheiracanthium punctorium
AATTCCTCAGTTTCGAACAAAGAAATTTTAATTTTCCATTTAGAAAAAGTACATTGTTATCGGTTATAAGGCGTATATTGACTGACGATGAAAAACAATATTACTACAAAATTTCAGTTATTTTCCAAGCCCATGTTTTGGTGTTAAGCAGTTTTGTTTCCCGAGACTTCTGTTTTCTTTGTTGTACCTCATACCCATTAGGATACATCCTTTCATTAAAAGATACCAGTTTTTCTACGCTTCAAACTCACAATATTTTTCTTTATGTCTTTAGCAACAATGAATAACGTCCATGTGAAATAGTGTGCAGAAAGTTTGCGCTTGCAAGAAGACCTGACACCGAAGTCGAAAACTCAGCTATGTACTCCACTCTTATTCTTACATAAAAAGAAACTGTACTCGCCAGGTCTCGAACCTGGGACCTTCTGCGTGTTAGGCAGATGTAATAACCACTACACCACGAGTTCGGCATGCCAGCAGCCTTAAGATTGGCAAGTAATATTCACTAGCCACTTTTAATAACATAATTTGCGAATGAGTTTTATAGCAGATCCAGCACTACATTTAAAATACTTTTTTAGAACTCAAACATTTTAAAAATCTTTCCAAGTTTTAAACTCTTTCGACACAGGTTTTAATTTTCATAATCGGTAAATTTCCTTTAAAACCTTCGCTTACCGTGAGGTTCGGCTGTGTAGGGGTATGATTCTCGCTTAGGGTGCGAGAGGCACCGGGTTCAAACCCTCAGAACTGCTGGTAAGCTATCAATATTTTTTCTTAGCAATAACATCTTGCACCCGTTTTGCATCTTAGGTATACATAAATTCATAGAAACACTTTAACGGATATTATAAAAAAATGAGAATTTTTTAAAATTTCTTTTCAATTCTTAATTCGAATTGTATTTTAGTTGCAAAAAGAAAAAGTCAGATAAACCTCTTGCAAAAAAAAAAGAAAAAAAGTCCTTATTTAAATATGTACTTTCTCTGTTAAATTGAAGACGTAAAAGCTTTACGTACAACGCAATGTGCACCCACCAGGTATCGAACCTGGGACCTTCTGCGTGTGAAGCAGACGTGATAACCACTACACTATGGGTGCAATTACAGCACGTCATGTAAAGCCTATTGTTAGAAAACCTAAATTTTATGGACTGTTACGTTATGATTTTTAACCAGATTTTAAAATTATCCCACAAGTTTCAGGCCATGTAAGCACTTTCAGTGGGTATTGGCGTTTTGGTTCACAGGCAAAAGCGTTCTCTTTCACTAAATTTGTTAGGAATACTTCATATATTATCCAAGTAAGTTTTCGGTATGTCCTGTAATTTTCCCTCAGACTTCTTAAAGTCGAATTTTTTATGTATAAAATATACAATAACTTCAAGAATTTTACAGTAAATATATTTGAAAAAACATGCTTCCTTGACCGATTGCACCCGCCAGGTTTCGAGTCCTGGACCTTCTGCGTGTTAGGCAGAATGTGATATCCACTACACCACGAGTACATGTCAGCAGCCTAAAGATTGGCCAGAAATATTCACTAATCACTTTTAATAACATAATGGGGGAATGAGTTTTATAACGGATCCAGCACTACATTTAAAATACTTTTTAATGTTGGCAAAAGCATTCTCTTTTACTGAATTTTTGAGGAATACTTCATATATTTTCCAAGTATGTTTTCGGTATGTCCTGTAATTTGTCCTCCGGCTTCTTGAAGTCGATATTTTTATATAATGAAACTAGCTGAAGTACCCGTTCTTCGCACGGGAATGAATGGACTTTTTGATATTAATATTTGTTGTGATTACTATTTATTGTAATAAAGAGATATAGCAAAATGGATATCGCGTTATATTGTGTTCAATAATCATGCATACTGAATTTCAAGGCAATCGTTTTTACGGTGCAGAAGGCGATGCGGCGTAGCACAATCTAGTGGCGAGTTTTAGCAAAACGGATACGGCAAAAATATTCTTCGCATTCAGATATCGATGTATACGAATTTTCATGACGATCGGCTGAATAGTCTTGAAGTTCATGTCTTGACGCGACATCTAGTGTCAAGTTATAGGAAAATGGATCGTGCCAAACTCTTCCCCGTGTTCAAATATCTATGTATACCTATTTTCATAGCGATTATTCGCACAGTCAAGAAGTGATACACTGCAGGGCCATCTAGTGGTTAATTAAAGTAATGATTTGCTACAGCGCCGTCATGTGGCGAGTTATAGCAAAATGTATAACGCCAAAATATTCTCATTTTTCAAATAGCTATGTATACTGATTTTCATAGCCACCGTTTGAATGGTCAAAAATTTGGCCTGCTGCAGCGTCATCTAGTGGCGAGTTAAAATAATAATGCATTGCAGTGCCATCTAGTGGTGAGTAACATCAAAAGTAACGCAGTTAGAATATATTCTTCGTTCTCAAATGTGTAAGTATAAAAAATTTTATGCCGATCAGTCGAACGGTATAGAAGTTGATGCGTTGCAGCGCTATTTAGCGGTAAGTTACAGCAAACGGATAGTGAAAAATATTCTCCGTGTTCTAATATTCGCGTGTACCAACTTTCATCGAAATTTGTTGGACCATATTCGCATAGCAAACGGCTAAACGGAATAGAATTCGACGTTCTGCTGCGCCACCTAGTGAAAAGTTAGAGGAAAACGGATAGCATAAAAACCTTCTCCATGATAAAAGACTTAGGTGAACCAAATTTCATGGTGATCGGTGAAACGGTGCTGGAGTTTTTCAACCTCCTACACACATACCAACATTCATTTTTATCTATAACCAGTCTTATTATACGTATATACCAGTCTCAAGTAAAATCCAGTTTCAAATCTAAGCCTCGCCAAAGTGCCAGCATACGCCATTTTGCAAGAGTTTTTTCAGGGAATCATTCGAAGCATTGACTTAGCAGCAATCAAAATGGGAAATGGTTCGACCGCCAGGCATTTATTTGAAAAGTGGAATCCCTTAATACAGCCGCATTTTTTAAATTATCAACTATAACATGTTTTATTCATCGTTACCTCGATGTACTAAATGCGGAGATTTCAATTTTCTGAAATTTGGCGGATTTCCCCCAAGTTAAATCAATGTACTCAATTGGCGAGAATTCTGAAGCTACATCGCTTGAAATGTCCTAATAACTGCATTATTTCTGAACGGATAGTTAAAATTTAATGCTGTATTCTAAGAAAACCTATACACTTGTTTTCAAAAATGCTATTCCCTTAAGCTCTCAGTAAATTGAGCCAAAAAGCCTAAAACTGTGCAAACCGCTAGAACTCACACTCTAAAAATCGGCCTATCAGCCATTTTATTTTTCGCCAAACTAAAAAAAATTACATATTAGTCTCGGATATCTTCGATCCTCATTGTTTTGCGTATAAAACATTTCATTCCTGCTCTCATTTCTTATGCGCACACGATATTATAATTAAAAAAATAACCAAAAAAATAAACTAAAAAAATCATTATTATTCTTTTATTTTTACTTTAAGAATTTAAAACATTTTATTCGGCAAAATCGCCACACATGGCAACCAAGATGCTTATTTCACACACTTTTTTCACTATAGGGGTTAATATTACGTAAAGCTTTCTGCGTGGAGAACATAAAAAATCTCTTAAATTCCGGGAACGGAAATTAAGGGAACCCTTCAGGAGGAAAACGTTTTTAAGTGGAGTTTCAAAGTTTTAAAGTGGACTATCATTTATTCTATATTATTTTACATATCTATGTAAAATTTCAGGCTGACACATCCATTTTTGTGGAATTGTATACTACCCAAATCAACAAATTGACAAACATAATTTCATTTTTATTTATAAGATAACCTACGCTTGTTTTTAAAAATACCCTCTCATTAAATTGCGCCAAGCGCTAGAATCATAGAAAATCTGACACACTTTCAGATTTTTAAATACGCACTAAAGTGCTATATATAAAAAGAGTTATAATCCATGGGTCTTCCCTATTTTCGTTCCTTCTTTCATTAAGTTGGAAAGTGTATCATTATTCATGAGTGTGATTAAACAAAATTAAAATTGATATTTCTAACATCCTTTTTTCTGGATGTAATACATTAGATGCAGAAAAGCTGCTCTGAAAAATGCACAATTCCAACTGAATGAAAATTTCAAAAACTTATACGCAGGTGTATTCATAACCCAAATAGCAGACGATTAAATTACGATAAATAGCGCCAAGCGTTAGAATCCTCCTCAAAATCGCGAGAATGCTGAAGATAGATCGCTTGAAATCCCTTAATAACTGCATTATTTTCGCAGGGATCATTAAAATTTAACGCTGTATTCTAATAAAACCTTTGTACTTGTTTTCAAAAATCCGTTTCCTTAAGCTCTCAGTAAATTCGCCAAGCCGGAAACTGTGCAAACCGCTAGAACTCACTTTCTCGGCATTTGAGCCATTTTATTTTTTCGCCAAACTAAAAAATTTTAACATATTAGCCTCGGAAATCTTCAATTCTTATTGTTTTGCGTATAAAACATTTCATTCCTGCTCCGATTTCCCATGCACACGATATTATAATTAAAAAAAATATAACCTTACGAATATAAACTAACAAAAAAAAATCATTATTATTCTTTTATTTTTACTTTGAGAATTTAAAACATCTTATTCGGCAAAATCGCCACATATGGCAACCACGATCCTTATTTCACACTTTTTTCACTACAGGGATTACAATTACGTAAAGCTTTTTGCGTGGAGAACATAAAAAATCTCTTAAATTCCGGGAACGGGTGGACTTTCAATATTTTAAAGTGGACTATGATTTATTCTATATTATTTTACAAAGCTATGCAAAATTTCAGGCTGATAGGTCCATTTTTGTGGATTTGTATACAACTCAAATCCACAAACAAACAAATAAACAAACAAACAAACAAACAAACAAACAAACAAACAAACAGAATTTCATTTTTATTTATAAGATTGGCAAGCTCTGCAAGAATTTTATTTTAAATATATTTGAAAAAGAAATTTGCTTTCATATTTGCACTTACCAAGTTTCGTTTCTGGGGCCTTTTGCCTGCACAGCAGACTCCTTTAGCACTTCAGTATGAGCACCTCAGAAACGCAGCAACTGCTTGCCTTTAATTCAATTTAATTGCCGTTTGTACATAGAAATTATACGGGTCCATTTATTGTTGTGTTATTACGTCCAATTTTCTACACGTGTGATGTAGGTCGATGGGTGGGATCCTTTCCAACTGGGGGGGGGGGGGGGTATCTAACGTGGCCTATCGGGTATTTACGCTTAATTTCGGAGGAAACCGCGGAAAACTCCGAGCTGTTAGGCCGACGGACGCGACGTGGTTTTTAACCAGGCAAATTCCGTCTGCCAGTTCAGAATGAAATGTCTTGTTACGGCCAATTATCTGCGCGAGGGATCTAAATCGAGGGGGAATTGCCGTCTGTGGCCAGTGGGGGGCCTTTCCGAGGGATCTTTATCCGTATTTACGCGAAATTTCGCTTAAAACCACGAAAAACGCTTCGCGGTTAGGTCGGCGGATGGGACCTGTTTTGAACCAGACAGCTTCCGTCTCATACTTGAGAGCGCAAACGCGCTCAGCCACTGGTCAGCCGTCTCCCGGTGCAGAGCGCTATGCGTTCAGCCAGTGTTCGGGCCAAGGTACCATTTAGATGAACGGCAGTGTTATCGGTTATGAGACATTCATTTGAAATGAGTATTCGGGGTCACGATGAAAAAATTAGATTTACTTTGAAATCGTTATTTCCCAAGCGCATATTTTGGTGTTCAGTGGTGGTTAGTTTCTTTGTTGTATCGTATGTCAATTCCCATTCTTTATTTCATTGACAGAAATTGTAGTTTTATGTGCAATAAACAAAAATCTTTTTAGCCACGGACACCTGCAGAATTGAATATCTTTCATCCCGAAATCTAGGGAGAACGTTTTATCTTGGTATATATGAATGCTTAAATTTAAATTAGACATCGCGATCACTACACTAGAGGTGTCTTTACAATTGAGATGACTTTATATTGAAGTTATCGTTGGATACATGGGTAACACTGAAATAATTTACTTATTTCTGATATAAGCAACTCGAATTCCTTCAATTTTGGGGACCGCTTTCTTTTATTCGGTGTTGAGGACAGCTGCCTTCCCCCCCCCCCCCTCTTGATTTAGTGAGACCGAGATTTAGAGATTTACTATGAGACGAGACAAGCGCTTTTATCTTCATTGTGCAGGGATTTCGTTAGACGAGAGAAAGCTTTGACGTTGTTTCGCGAGACGAGGTATCCTATTTTTCGCCTCGCGTCCATCCCTATTCAGCTAGCATTCCTAGATGATTGATTTCGGGAATACGGCCGATAATCTCCAAAAGGGATCTAGGCCGCGAGGAGGGGGGGGGGATGCCCTTCTTGAGTGACTTTCTAAGAGATCGTAACGCGAAATTTCGGATAAAACCACGGATAACTCAGAACGGCTAGGTCGACAAACGCGACCTGGATTTGAACCAGGCATTGACTATTTAAAATCTGTATATACAAAGGGCATTCCATAAAAACTGAGAGTAAAATCATAAAAAATCAAGAAATATATTTACAGCAAAAAATACATAATTCTTTTTCAAAATACCTTCCGTCAGATGATATGCAACGGTCCCATCGTTCAACCCACTTTTCGAAACAAGTAGAGAAGCCCTTTTCTGGAAGCCGTTTCAAAGAACCCTCCACTTGCTGAAATAACTTGAGAATCTGTGTTCAATTTTCTGTCACGGAGCATCTCCTTCAACGTCGGAAACAGCCAGAAATCGCATAGTGCGAGATCTGGACTGTAAGGGGGATGTGGCATGATTTTAATATTGCATTTACTAAGATATTGCTGAACAGAAATAGCCACATGTGGGCGAGCATTATCATGATGTAATGTCCAATTCCCCACCAGTTCATCTCCATTTCTGTAGGGAAAATAAAACAGTTCTTTAAACAAGCACGGAACTAGGAAAATAAAATCGTCTGCTTCGTTTAGAATTTTGTATAAACGTACAGTTAACAGTTTAAAAAAAATCGCCTGCACTTCTATTTTTTAGTTTCGCGGTGTTGCCACTACGTAAAAAAATAATTCTCAGTTTTTATGGAATGCCCTTTGTATAATGAGATTTTGTTCAAGTTTTATCTGTAAATAGTAGCAGACGTAAACCATTATGTCACACGATGGATCTGGGTTCCATTCCCTTCATGGACTTGAGTGTCATTTTGTACTCCACTTCCTAGGACGTGAACACGCGTTAGAACCCTTTAGAAAGTCCTCCTTCCAAGGCATCCCTCATCTTAGGCAGATACCCCTCGCGTAGGTTTACCTTAATCACACACAATCACCACTTCATAGGAGGGCAATGCTAGTCCACATATTGGGTGCTTTCATAATAAAGTGACCAGTATTTCGGGCCTCAGTAGTGGCTAATGATTAACCCTTTAACGCGAAGTTTTGCCGCTCTGGCAACACCCAACTCTGACGTTCTGACTGTTGCCAGTCACGAAGAATAGATTGGATTCCTATAAAAATAGTTGCGGATGACAATAGCTCCGCGATAATCCTGTACCTTTTAGCACGTCATTTCCCGTAAAAAAAATGGTCACGATTGTTTTTAACAGCACTGACATCTGCTGAAAAATGGAAGAATGCGAGAACAGCTGGATAGATCGCCCCATTCTGAAAAAAGGACAGCCGTTGCCATGTACCTCACTACCAGCAAGATGGCGGACGATCAAAACGTTCATCGCGTGCCAAAGATCTAGAGACCCTTTTTGGACGACAGCAGGCTGTGATCGTCAAAAAAGGGTCTCTAGATCTGTGGCACGCGATGAACGTTTCGGGCGTCCGCCCTCTTGCTGGTAGTTAAGTCGAGCGATGGCAACGGCTGCCCTTTTTTCAGCATGGGGCGATCTATCGAGCTGTTCTCGCATTCTTCCATTTTTCAGCAGATGTCAGTGCTGTTAAAAACAATCGTGACCATTTTTTGACGGGAAATGACGTGCTAAATAGTAGAGGACTCTCGTGGAGCTATTGTCAACCGCAACTATATTTATAGAAATCCAATCTATTCTTCGTGACTGGCAACAGTCAAAACGTCAGAGTTTGGTGTTTTCAGAGCGGGAACACTGCGCGTTAAAGGGTTAAATCCACCCCCTCCTCCCTCACACACAAAAAAAAAATCCAACCCCTTTTTTTGTTCTTTCACTTCCCTGGTATCCATGCACGACCTTTGACCTGAATCTCAAGAATAACTCCCTGTGCCGCACGCAGCCTACCGAATCAGATTTGTGTATGTGATGCCTAGCATTTACTCAATTCCACATCAGCAACGAATAACAGATGCAAAGAGATTGATTGCAGGAACAGAATTGAGCAATCACACGTAGAAAAAAAAAAAATACATATGTGGGAGAAGGGGGGGGGGCGGGAGGTGTTCCTTTTTTTAGCACATCTGATCAGAGCGATTGTCCGAAAAAAAATATGAAATTTGTTCGCGTTTCATAATATTCGGAAGGGAGAGGGAAGGCAGCAAAGCGGTTAAAACTCTTTCCTGGCAGCTGTCAAATTCCTTTCTCGTTGGACAGTTCTTTCGATTTTGCAGTTTGGCGGGCTACAGAAATTGCAGCATCTATATAAGTAAAATATTCGATTGAAAAGGAAATGAAACTTCAGAGGGTCTTTTTTTGAAGACGCTTAATTTCGCCATTTTTGCTGTCGGTTGCAAAATACATAAGCATTTTTTCCCCCCCCCTTCAAATAATAAATTTGATTTAACTCAAAATACTCAGCGGTGGCAAAGTAAAATGCTAAACTTTCACTGTTTTATTCATATATTCTTTAGAATGAGAAATACTTTCCTCGTAGCCGCTCTTGTCCGAAATTTATTTATCCCTGCAGGCATCAGCAGAAATTTCAGTGTGTTGAAAATGGCTGGACGCAGACATAGTAAGACAACCCTACTTAACCCCAAGGCCAGTGTATATGCAGAGAGTCGAAACTACTTGGAATTTTTCTGGAACATTTTTTAGAATTAATTCATATATTTTCCCTCTACTGTAATACCCTACGTGAAAATTGGAGAAACAAGTACTAAATAAACATAGAAATTTTGCAGGAGAATACATTAATTATGCACAAAATCAAAGTCGGAAAACTACCTGCTGCTTGTACACGGAATTAAACGCAAAAATATATAATTAAAAGTGATGATTCTTATGCTCCATTTTCGAGTCATTATTCGAGCTTTCCTTAACCCATTTGTGCCTGGATATTTTTGCGACTTTCTTCGATTTTTACTGATAACAGAAATAATAGATACATTTCTGATGTCAACTTCTTGAACAAGGGATGATTTCCTTTAAAATCATTATGCATAAAAATCCAAATATCAACATCCTACATTGTCATGTTAAAATATTTTGTAGAGTTGAGGCTCGATACTCGTAAATAAAGGCTAGGAAAAATAAATAACGTTTTCGACCAATAGCGAAAATGCCGTCCCAAAAAAGGGACACTAGGCATAAATGGGTTAAAATTGCGAATGAAAGAAAAGTTCATAAGCCAAATATTATTTAGAATCTAGACGTATGGAAAAAAATATACATCCAATATAACTGAACAAAAATCAGAAAATTCACTCATGACAATTGATTTCTGTATTTAATAGACCGTAGGGGGTAAGTATTTTACCACTGCCTTATAAAGGGTTAAGTTGTAAGCCTCACCATGGCACAATGTTTATGTCACTGGAAATAGTAGACGAGCGAAGTGCGAAGGTCCCTGGTTTGGTTCCCATCGCCCGTTCGGAGTTTTCCGTGTTTTTCTCCGAAACTTAGCGCGTATATGGGTTAGGTCCCCTTGAAAAGACTCCCACGGAGGGCATACCTCCCCCCACTCCCTTGTGTTGTCCTACTGACGAGGATTTATAAGCGGGTTTTGAGCCAAGCACACAAATCCGACATACGTGTTCACAATAACAACAACATCGTTTAAGCTGTGGAATTACGGCCAACTATGGACACGTGGGTTCTAGGCCGAGGGGCGGGGTGCCCTCCGAAGTTATCTTTCTACGGGGTCCTAACCCGCATTTAAGTTAAAGTAATCGTTTAAGATTTTAAAAATCTGTCGGAAATTGCCCGAATTATTTCACGGGGGTACCAGAGAACTGTTAGAGGCAACTCTAACACGAGAATTATTCCTGTATGAAGTTTTAGCCGCAAACAGTTTTCCGTCATACACCTTCCATCCTTCGACAAGTATTACTCTCTCCACTTAAGAATCTTTATTTTTTTCTAAGGTAAATCAGTCGGCTCAAAGTTCCAATGCATCGAAACTAAGAATATCTTTCGACACTGTAAGTAAAATCATTCATACAGATTGGATGTTAAAACCGTATGTGCATCGTCTACTATTCAATAAACATATCGCTGAAAGGAAAACAAATTAGTGAAAATTATATGAAAATCACCTAGCTGCTAAAAATAAAAGAAAATGGAAATTTGTGGTAACTTTCTATCTGAGATTATTATCTCTTATTAAGTGACTGTAACAGAAATAAGATCAATTTTCTATTGTTCAACTGTCAAAGATGATCATCAGAAAGGATTTTGTCAATGCAAAGGAAAGTTTTCCAAGAGATGATAGTGCAGTACATTTAACCCTTTGAGGCGCAACCCTTTCCCAATACTGAAAAAAGGGCAGCCGTTGCCATCGCTCGACTTAACTAGCAGCAAGATGGCGGACGATCGAAGGCACAGCCAGCTGCCGTCAAAAAAGGGTCTCTAGATCTGTGGCACGTGATGAGCGTTTCGATCGTCCGCCCTCTTGCTGGTCGTTAAGTCGAGCGATGGCAACGGCTGCCCTTTTTGCAGCATTGGGCAATCTATCCAGCTCTTCTCGCATTCTTCCATTTTTCAGCAGATGTCAGTGCTGTTAAAAAGAATCGTGACCATTTTTTGACGGGAAATGACGTGCTAAAAAAAGTAAAGGAATCTGGTGGAACTATGCCACCCGCCACTATTTTTATAGAAATCCAATCTATTCTTCGTGACTGGCAACAGTCAGAACGTCAGAGTTGGGTGTTCCCAGAGCGGGGACACTGCGCGTTAAAGGGTTAAATCACAACGGCAAATTAAAAAGCATAAAGTAAAGTCATAATTACTATTTAGGAGAATATTTTAGAAACAATTTTGAAGGAGAAATCCCAGCTTTATTTGGAAACGACAGTTATAAAGTTGAGATTCATGTTTCATGTACTAAGTTAGCCAAAAGATTAGAGACAGCCTCTAGTAATTTTGATCCGCGTTTAGCTCTGATCACAGCCAGTGTTCTTGGCAGGGAACTCCAAAAGTTGCAGGCAGTGCTTTCAAACTGTTTACTTTAAAAATAATACAAAAAAGTTCTGTGGATCATAAACTACTCACTAAACAGACTTCTCAAGGGTGAGGAGTGGGGGTCGATTCCTCATTTCGCCCTAAATGTAGGCAGCTATATATGTTTGTTTTGTTTTTTTAATTGTGTTTTATTGTTTATTAAAGCAAAGCTATTCTAGGGCTTTTTGCCTAAGAGGACGTTTTAAGGGTTACTGACCTCCAATCCTATAATGTGTTTTTTTTTTCCGGAATTCTAAGGGCTTTCTAAAAATTGTATGTCTCGAAAATATGTTCAATTGGCATCTGTTTGTAAATATCTATCTTGAGTTTTGTAAAAATTAGTATTCGAAAATGTTTCCTGTCTCTTTTACCATTTATTTATTATTATACAAATGTTGTTTCTTCAAAGGAAAGAAAAGCCTTAAATCCTGGAAATGATATAATTTTCGGTGTTTCGATTTACTTATTTGGATTCAAATGTTATTTCTTCAAAGGAAAGGAAAGCCTTAAATTTCGTAAATTAGCCTGGAAATGATATAATTTTCGGTAAATTTAGTTGTTTTGCTTTGAAAAATCAAAGGAAAGAAAACAGATATTTAAAAAGTAAAACTGTTTTGGGAGATTTTTTTAAATAATTAAATACATGCTTCAATATACATTCTGTTGTGTTTCTCAGATTGTTCATTATAAATAATGTATAATTTCAACAACTATTATATAAATATGTATATTTATTTATTATTTATTTTCTAACTACTTGTGCATATTATGGCAAGCATGAGGAGTATCTGCCTACGGGGTGCAGGGGAAGGGGGAGGGTGCCTTATTCGGAGGACTTTTTAAGGAGTTCTAAATTGTATTTACGTTACATCACTAGTGGTAGGAAAAAAACGACCAAAACTACAGACCGTTAGATCGACAGACGCGCGTTAGGCCTGAACGCGGGACTTTCACACTTCAGCTGTCAACCATGTTCAGTGTCTTACCGACTAGGCCAGGGTGGGCTCAAAATTTCCTTAACAACATGCTAGAATTTTTTTTATTTAGAAATTTAATCTAAAAAAAAATGAAATCAATAAAAATACAGATAGCTGTATAATTTAATGAAATGAGTGACACGAGAGGGCAGCACCATAAAATATAATTAACACAACTGTAGGTACAGCAAATATGAATCCAAAATACTATGAACGGCTAGTATGATATCACGGTTGTTGTTTGTAGAGGCAATATTTGTTTCATTTTTATTACTCTTGAACAGAAATTAAAATGAATCAACTGCACTGTAAAAATTTTCAGAAGCTTGACTCATTTCGTAAAATTTGCATTTTTATAATTTAATGAAAGTTTCATGATTCGGGGTTCCGATAGGTTGTTCTTTTAAGAAATCATGCGACTTTTGAACAATTTTTCAAGGCTGTTTCACTTCAAAATCATGCAATGCTTTTTTGAACAGCTCTTTAAAATATTTAATTGAGCTAGAGACTCCGAAAGTTTTAGAATGTCTTTTTATAAGTTGCACTATAAAGTGACATTGAGATTGAACCTATAAGAATTACGAAATTGTCAGAAAAAAAGAAATATGCTAAACATACGGAATTTCGCGATATTTCCAAAAAAGGTAAATCCTCGGCCCATTTTTGGATGCTGTTTTCGTGCTTATGAATTTAAGTGAGTCCCCACTGTTCTGTGAGACTGAGAGCTGACGGCTGAAAAAGGCTGAAGTTTTTAGGGAAGAAACGATCGTCCCAAATGATAAGTACGTTTTTTATGTGTGTTTTAAACAAAATTTTTATTTATAAGTGCGCACCAGTTATAACGGACCTGGGATATAAAGTACTATCGGTTATAACTTAGCTAGGTCCCCATTGGAGTTCTATATTTATAATGTTATTTAACTTCGGTTAAAGCGTACTTAACAAAAGTACGTACTTCGGCTATAACGTACTTTTTATACCAGAGCAAAGAATAAAATTCTGCTTTTGTTAAGCGTTTTATATCCTTCTTCACGTAAATTTCAGTGCGTTCAAAAACGCTCGTTGTCAGTTTTCAGATTCTCTGTCGAGATGAATTGTGTATGAATGAAGGGAGCGATCTTTTATCCTTTTCCCCTGCTAGGCAGGGCTACGAACAAGAGCAAGTTTTTTCTTTGGCAATCATCCATGTAAATGCCTTCTGAAAAGCCCTATCTATAATGATTCTGATGATAGTGAAGAAGATACAGAGGAGCCTATACAGTGCATACCGAACGCATTCAATGCTGCAAAAACAGCATCACGATATTTTGAATGCCGCAGTGATGATGCAGAGACTCTACACAAGTCTATTATGGATATCCAAAACGGTATTTTTTAAGTAGCTTCTGCTTATTTAAAAAAAAAAAAAATTACAGATTACTTATCTCAATAAAAATTGTAAGTGATAAAGAATTTTCTGCTTTTTTAAAATTTAAATTTTAAATATCACACCTGTTTAAAACACATGACGAATGCGAAATCATGACCCCACTTTCTTTTTTTGTGTAACATTGAATCTTACTGGCGGTATTTCTTATAATGTACTTCGGCTATAACGTGTACTACTTTTTTAGGTCTCCTGAGAATATTTTATAACCGGTGTCTACGTATCATCTTTCAACACTACTTTTTTGAATGTTTTCCGTTACTTTTCAGTCTAGTTGGAAGTGTTAAAAAGTAATGACTACTTCAAATTCATATGTCATTTTCCTTAGAGATTTTCTAAGAAGATTGTCAAAAGCATAACTCAGTCAAGATATAATCTTTTTGGAGTCCTAATCCTTTGTTTAAGATCGTTATTCTGTTAGAATTTCCACACTGGAGCTCCTAAAAGTATGCATTGCATCATCCGCTAATAAATACACGAGGAAATTTTACCGTCTACTCTTTATAGATTGTATTTTCCAGCATTAAGAAAAAGCGCACTAAATCTATAGAAAGTCAATTCTCACCACCTTACTGAAGAATAATTTTTATTTTACTCAAAATTTGTGAATGGCAATTTTAGAGCTGTTAAAAATCTTATTCGTTTCATGTTCAGACTTTATAAAGTGAAAATTTTTGGCTTATGTACACCAGACATTTCACTTCTACAACTCAATGTCATAAAGATAAATAAACAAATGAAATAATCAGATTGAATTGCGAAGTTCTTTCAAATTCACATAAAATAAAATTGCTCTTTGAGTAAGCCACAAAAAGTTGGCCCCACGTTTCTCGTTTCCATTCATCTTTAGAAGAGAAGAATAACACAAAGAAGGCTTACTGAAATCCCAAAAGGTTTTCCTAAATGCAGAAAATGCTTTATCTCTTCTCTAGAAAATCCCGGTATTCAGAATGAAGAGGAGTGCTCTAGAGAGAATAACTCTAAAACAAAGAAAGAAAAAAAAATATTTCCTTTAACAATCGATAATAAAGAGATAAAAAACATGAATATAATTTCTGATCTATGTTTTTTTCCCTTATTAATTTCCACTGCATGGTTTGTACAGTATTATGTATTAAACATTATTCTCTTCTTATCCTGCTCAATTGACTTCTCTTGGCTTTTGGTGTAATATTTCCTAATATTTTACACATAGTAAAAAAATCATGAAATAAGAAAGGCAGGGTTTGAGTTTTTGCAAGAGAAGTGTGGGTTTATGTTGTTATATTACGAGAATATTCGTTTGTGTTGTGTTACGGCAATGCTACGCAAGGGTTATTTTCCCAAGAATGGGGGTTTAAGGTAATGTACATGTATTGTGCATAAGTATTGTGTAAAGACAAACCTGCTCGTGAAGTACTTACCTGCAGGGGGGGTGCCTTGGACGGAGGACCTTTTGAGAGATTTTAAAGTACGTATGGGCAACCGCGGACCGGATGTGGACCGCACCGGCTCTTGATCCAGCCCGCAGAGCATATCAAAACCCCATCCAAATCCCATATAAATCCATATTATACGACCCATGGCTTCGCTAACATCTTAAAGTCTGGCCCTCGACTTTCCAAAGGTTGTCCGTGCCTGTTCTAAAGTGTATTCACGTTACTTCGGGAGAAAAAGCGCCAAAAATTTCAGACCGTTAGATCGACAACCGCATGGTAGATCAGAAGCGTGGACCTTCGCACTTCAACCAGCTACCATGTTCAATCTCTTATTCACTCAACCAAGATCGAGCTTGTAGGCAAATCACACTAGCTCTATCAAGCAAAAATGTCTTTGGCAGAAGATTTTTTAATAGATTTTAACCATCCATTCAATAAAACAGTTATCTCAATGTTGGAAAACGGCAGCTGTTGTCACCGCTTGATGTAACTACCAGCAAAGGGGCGATCGAACAAATGGCTGATTGTGTGCAACACAGCCACCTGTGTCAAAGATATTCTTTCACTGAGGTACACTAGCACTAGTAGTGATTCGGCCGACCGCCCTATTGCTGGTACTCAAATCGATGGCAATAGCTGAACTTTTTCAGCATTGAGCAGTCCATCCATTTGTTTCTCTATATCGATGTTTGTAACGTGTATGTGGTGTAAACATCTGGAGAAAACCGCCCGAAAACTCCAGCATCAACAGCCTCGTGATAGTCCAGAATCCCGAACTTTCAGCAATCTACCAATGCTCAGTGTCTTATCCATTCTGCCATCGGACGACAAAGTAGTGCAGGAGCCCTAATAACAAAAGATTCTATAATAACAACAACAACAAAAAAGTATTGGAGTCATAATAATGTAATGCAAGAGCCCTAAAGAAAAAGTGCAGGAGTTCTTTTAAAAAAAATACCAGAACTGAGCTTTCGTAAACTTCTATGCAATTAAAGGCTGTTTTACTTGAAAAATCATGCAACTTTTGCGCAGCTTTTTAAAAAATTTAATTTCGCTAGACTCGGAAAAATTTAGAATGTGTCTTTAAAAGTTCCACTGTGAGCTGTTACAAAAATGAACTTATAAAAGTGTTCGGAAAAATGCTAAACATACGGAATATCGCGATATTTTCAAAAATGGGTCGGTCCTCGGCCCATTTTTGAAGGCCATTTTTGTGCTCATGATTTTTTTGTTAAAGTTGCACGAGACATACAGCTTTTCTGTTAGTGTCAGTCCGCTGGTGAAGAAGCATTATTCATTTTTCGAGTGTTTAACGTCATTGGGTTTTTTTTTAAAGCTGTTCAAAAGTGCTGTGAGGACGATCGCTCTTCAGGTAGAGCAACCTCCTCTGGCTGCTCATGCTGCGATATCCACGGGCAACTCAAATGTAGCAAAATTGGCTCATCCCGCGATTTTCGCGAGCAGGTGTTTTTCTTCCTGTATTGAGGAGAGCATCCCGCGTTTTCACCGTTTAACCAGTGAAATAAATTAGATACAGTTTTAGACGTTTAATTCAGGTTTTGACCAACACATGTCGTGAGTTATCCACTCAATTGCGGCATTTGAAGGTAATGCTCTAACTTCCCTTGTTTGCCGCCTTGTCTAATCAGAAATGGCTGGTAGAAAATCGTTCAGCAATGGACAGAGTGTCTATTACGGATGGTTTATGAGATTCTGAAAGAGAATTTAGTTTGGATAGTGATTTAGATTTTTTGGACTGCTCCTCAAACGTCGATGAATCTGACCAGGATTCAATAAACCTGCAAAGCGTTAGGCGGTGATGCATTTTCTAACATTATGTAATAAACGGAAATCAACTATAATTCAATTGAAATTTATTTTTAAATTTTTTTTATGTAATAACATCTGAAATTGGTTTTTCTGAAGCTTAGTTTCTCATGATAAACATCTACATTAAAACTCTTTTCTAGAAAGAAAAAATGCATATTTCAGTTCTCCAATGTATATAGATTTGAAATATGAAAAAAAAAAAAAAAATCACACAATTTTTGAAGCGATTTTGGTCCAAAAATTGAGCAGTCAGAGGGTTAAACCCTGAGGAAAAGAGCTCTTTTCAGTTCGGTTCTTGTTCTTTCTTGCTGCTCATGGTTATATACTTCTAGTTTAATTTTTAAAGTCTGTTGATGCTAGTATTCAGCCGAATTGCGTGGTTCTTATGCTAGCAACTGAGTTCTACTCCCGCTGCTGTGTCTACTGGTATCACGCTACGTGGTAAAAGCAATGTAAGACTTTATTCAGTGAAAGCATCACCAATCCTACCAGCAGGTGCATCCTTCGATACTCTCTATATATAATCTTACGAATACTCTTTTATCACGCTGACGCCACACAAACCAGATGGCGTCAGAAAAGAGGAAGCGTGCTCAAAGGGTTAAAGGGGGGGTCCACCCTTTCACCGCCCCCATGATCACACATCCGGTCACCCCCTTCTCTCCGGATATTTTTTCGTTTCTGATGTGACGTCGTCCAAACTCTGTTGACAATAACAGTGTGGTACAACCAGGTGATCCGTCAGCAGCAAAAAAGGAGAGAGAGGGGGGGGGGGAGGCACTTTTGGACAGAAAGGGGTGACGTCCAAAACAGATATTGAGAACTGGACCCTCTCTGCTGAAAAGCAAAGAAGGAAATGAAAACAGAAAGCGAATGCGGTGGTAATGCTTTCAGGGCCTAAATTTAGCTTCCCCGAACTGTGGTTGCAAATATTGGACGATTACACAGCTATTTTCGATTGTTTACAAGAACTGATGCCAGTCTATTACGAGTCTTTGAATAAAAAGATAGTGATTAGTAGTTGCTGTTAAGGTAGCGAAATATCAGTGATCTTAAATTTTCAAAAAGCTCAATAAAAATACAATTCTGTTAAAGATTAAAATTGCCATTTCGTAAGCAATTTCCTTCGATTAAAACCGTTTAGAAGTCTGCCTCAGACCACAATGTTTGGGCACTAGGAACTTTTCAGAACTGTGCTGCACAGCCAGCTGTCGTCAAAAAAGGGTCTCTAGATCTGTGTGGCACGCGATGAACGTTTCGATAGTCCGCCCTCTTGCTGGTAGTTAAGTCGAGCGATAGTAACGGCTGTCCTTTTTTTCAGCATTGGGAAAGGGTTGCGCCTCAAAGGGTTAAACACTCGAAAAAATGAATAATACTTCTTCACCCTATGCACTATGGACTGACACCACCAGTCAAGCTGTACGTCTCAGGCATCTTTCAGAAAAAATCATAAGCAACAAATATTGCCTTCAAAAATGGTTCGATGGACCCGTTGTTTGAAAATATGAATAAATCGCAAAATTCCGTACGTTTAGTATTTTTCATGACAATCTCCTATAGGTTCATTGTCAGTGTCAGTTCACATTACAATTTCCAAAGAGGCACATTCTAAACTTTTTCGAGACTAGCGCAATGAATTTTTTTTAAGCTGTTCACATATGTTGCATGCAAAAAATAAACGTACATTTACTGGAATCTTTCAGTAAAATTTTATGGAAATTCTCCGTTTATATTTGAATAAAGGACAATTTTTGTACATAAAGGCTCAGATCCTTTCTGAAAAGATTTTTTTTTTTCTAGAATTTAACGGAATAAAATTTGTAAATTTACTGAAATAGTTTTAGCATCCCATTTTTTCATGCAATTTATTTTTACAGTGTTGTGTTTAAAAAGAAAATCACACGATGTTTTTAAAATATTGGAATTTCTTAATATAAATTCGAACTTCAAATCAGATATCAAAGAAACGCATCTTTATACTACATTGAGATTTGACAATGTAGGAAAGCGGATACAGTTTTTTGCGTTTCACTGTTATTCCACAAATGCCAAGTTTCATTCGAAATGCAGAAATAAGATTACTCGATTTTTTTCTTTTAGACGAGTATCAACGCTATCTAGGCGGCTGGTTATATTGATCAGAAACGCAAAAGTAACGTTCGTATACGTTGTCGTCAAAATCTATGCTTTTTGATTTGCTCTCAAAAATTGGTTGAATTTCTCGGTAAAAATCATTCTTTTCAATATTTTAGCATGAATCAACCTTTATTTCTGCATGAAATGTAAAGTTAACGCATTCAGAATTCACAGTTTTGAAAATATGATAGAACTCATATTAAACTTCTTTATGAAGTTCGCTTTCATAAAAACGCTTAAAACGACTTTCATAACACCATCCATTTCGAGAGACTTGGAACGTAAATTCTTCTGATGAATGATAAATATGAATTTAGAATAACCGTATTAATAACTTTGAAAGTCTAATTTTCCATAAATTTTATTAAGCCCTCGTTTCCCCCCCAAACATTGCTGGAGCACCATTCTTTGTTAAGCCTGATAAGTTTTCATGAACAACAAGTGAAGGTTGATGTATCCGCCTCTGACAAATTTCTTGATTTAGTATAGTGTCGTTAATCCTTTGAGACGCGACCCTTTCCCAATGCTGAAAAAAGGGCAGCCGTTGCCATCGCTTGACTTAACTAACTGTGCGGCACAGCCAGCTGCGTCAAAAAAGGGTCTCTAGATCTGTGGCACGCGATGAACGTTTCGATCGTCCACCATCTTGCTGGTCGTTAAGTCGAGCGATGGCAACGGCTGCTCTATTTTCAGCATTGGGCCATCTATCCAGCTGTTCTCGCATTCTTCCATTTTTCAGCAGATGTCAGTGCTGTTCACAATAATCGTGACAATCATTTTTACGTGAAATGACGTGCTGAAAAGTAAAGGATTCGCGTGGAGCTATGTCACCCGCAACTACAGTAATCAAATCTTTTCTTCGTGACTGGCAGCAGTCAAAACGCCAGAGTTGGGAGTTCCCAGAGCGGGAACACTGCGCGTTTAAGGGTTAAATAGTGCTCCTAACACAGTGCTCCTAATTTTCTGCCTTTTTAAAATGAATACCAACACCAACACCCCTGATAAAAATGGCTATTTGAGTAGAATCTATGCTTTCATCTAGCACTTGACCCTAGAATATAAACTCTGATGTTCGACTTTACAAATTGCTTTGTTTTCCAATAATGTCGAATAGTTAACAAGACAAGCTTATTTTTGAGAAAACCATGGGGTCT
>JAWZYV010000197.1:0-22518 GCA_038373885.1 Cheiracanthium punctorium
ACCCCCCCCCCCCCCGCCCCTTTACTTATGAAAAGTGTGTATGGTTTTTTAAAATAATCGAAAAAAAAAAGCGTGGAGAAAATATATAGTTTATTTTGAATATGTATAGCTGTTAGATGACTTGCGGTTATCATATATCCTTGCAGGGCGAAAGTGATTTATCTCACACAAAGCTATAGCCTGACACACATTTTCTCGTACTAAACCTGTTTCCCGACGCAGCAATCACGAGTACCGAACAGAACCGATTCATTTCAAATACACCTGATTCACTAAGACTGTTCTGGTTCCGAATCACAGATATTTCCCCTTCCGATATTCCCATCCGGAGGTTGCCAAGTGAAACAGGGGAGAAAGGCTGTCGCCAGATACAAAAGCGCGCCAGTAGTAGGAAGTCGCCAAGCGGTAGCTAATCGGAAAGCCAGCCAATATTTTAATATGACCAAGTAGGATGTTGACATTTCAATTTTTATACATAATGATTTTAAATGAAATCATCCCTTGTTCAAAAAGTTGACATCAGAAATTTATCAATTACTGCTGGTGTTAGCAAAAATCGAAGAAAGTCGCAAAAATATCCAGGCACGAATGGGTTAAAAAAACTAATCAAGTACAAATAAAATGAAAAAGGAAAAGCATCACAAATTCTAGGCATTCTAATTTCAGTCTTCCTCTATCGATCTTAAAAACAAATATTTTTTCTTTTGCATCCCTTTGTTCAAACCTCCTATGCCTCAAGAGTAAAAAATGACCTCTGTTTTAAATTTAATTTTATATAAATTGGTAATTTTTTGTTACCAAATTTTTTATAAGTCGCTGATGGTAGTTAACCCATTTGTGCCCAGATATTTTTGCAACTTTCTTCGATTTTTGCTGACAACAGCAATAATAGATAAATATCTGATGGCAACTTCTTGAACAAGGGATGATTTCTTTTAAAACCATTCTTTATAAAAATTGAAATGTCAACATCCTGCTGGGTGACATTAAAATAGTTGGTTTGAGTCGGGGCCTTCGCAATTAGTAACGGGCCTGCTTATGAGTTGCCATCCCTAAAAATGAGTTTATCATTGAGGCCTGTTTTCCCCAGTCACAGCATTCTATATTATTATTCTAAGTATTATAAATGTTATATTATTTTATTATTTTAAAACATTTTTTTTATACTTTTGTCGTACTAAAGAACTTTAGATGTAGGTAATCGTTTTGTGAATCTTGCGCCATTTTCTTTCATGAATATATATCCTAAAATTCGAACATTTTGCTCTGAATGTAAAGGTAAGTGAACGCTTATAATGTATTTAGAAATTCTAAAAATATGTATGTAAATCGTGTTTAGTGAATAATTACTCATGTGTTATTTATAAATAAATTATTTTAATCAGAAATCGTATTACTTGAGTAGTTTTTATTCTTGTAAATAAGCATGACGTTGTGATACTATTTAGACAATTTAATTTTGCCAGTTGAAAATGTTATTTATCAGTTATATCCCTTGATTATGTGATTAAGACTTACATTAGAGATGAGACGGGCTCAGCCCGAGCCCGAAAGCCCGAGCCCGAGCCCGGGCCCGAACCGGGCTCGGGCTCTGTAATTCACAATGGTGTTCGGGCTCGGGCTCTGTAATTCACAATGGTGTTCGGGCTCGGGCTCGTAAAAAATTTTTCTTTTATTGAACATACTGCTTGAAACATATTTTAAAAAGTGATTCATGAGGAAAATAAAAGTACTTATAAAAAATAAATAAATCAATAAAAATTGCGGTACGGGCGCCTAGAAGGTGCGTGAAGCTCTTTGGGTATTTTAGAACGGCGGTTTATATTCCTTAGTGAGTCATGAGATCCTACATTTTTTGATAAAGGATGGATACAAAGAATTAGAAAGTGCATTGGGAGTTTGCAACTCTATTTGTCTTTAATTTGACAAACTATAAAATTTATTGTATTCTATCAATGAAGTAATTGAATTTTTGTTTTTTATCTTTAGCTGAAATTTCGGGCTCGGGCTCCGACTTTAATAATATTGCTCGGGCTCGTATTAGAAGTCCTCGGGCTCGGGCTTCAAAAAATGAGCCCGAACTCATCTCTAACTTACATCTGGTACACTGCAGAAATACAGTAAATTATAAATTATTGATTTTTGCCCATTTATACAGAAACTTCAAATGTAGTTAATATTTTGTACAAGCATCCATTATGCTTGCTCAATTCATAAGTTCGATTGAGAAAGCGACAAAAGAATAATATATACTACATGAAATGTCTTTATTAAAGAATAATTAATTCAGGGATCACGCTATAGAGCGTATTTTATCAATTTTCTCCAATAGATACAGGATATCCCGAAAATACTGAAATGCGCTTTAATATATCATTTGTTAATGATTAATGTTGAATTGTTTAAAATAACGTAGGAAATACGACTACGTTCATGAAATATTCATTATAAAAATGTCTTTCTCATTTGTGTATTTAGTTATTTTAAAGTATATTAAATATCCACTTGTGAAACTAAAATAAGCAATCGTGAATCATGAGAGTAAGCGCTACTTTGTTTTTCCTTCAAATTATATGCATCTATTTTCTTTATGTCAATATGTATCATAGCAAACAAATTAATCATGAGTTCGTACTTGAATTAGTAACACAATTACTATTTAAAACTACATTAAATAACGTTTGAAAGCACTGGGAAGCTTAAAAAATGCATGATGTATACGTGAAGACTCGAGCATCCGTAGGCCTCTTTGGATGGCTCATCAAAATACACGGGCAGGCCCGTTACTACACTCATGTCCATAAATTAAGGATAATGAAGTTCAGGCAAAGAAAGAGAA
Source organism: Cheiracanthium punctorium (assembly GCA_038373885.1). NCBI lineage: Eukaryota > Metazoa > Arthropoda > Arachnida > Araneae > Cheiracanthiidae > Cheiracanthium > Cheiracanthium punctorium. The sequence continues at coordinate 2,840 of JAWZYV010000197.1, forward strand.
ATAAGCAAAACAAATTTGACTTATTTGTAAAGTCTATTTATTAAACAAAAAGTAAAGAGCAAAAAAGATGCTATATGTTTGACATAATTAATAAAAATTGCAAGTTTTACTCCCTTGACCAAATTTCAAAAAAGAACCTATTTACAAAAAACAGTATAACATGGTTAGTAGGATGGTTAATACGGAGTATGTCTCCCGGACGATGCAATACAGGCCTGGCAACGCCTAGGCATGCTGAGTATCAAATGATCAATCTGATCTTGGGGAATATTACACCACTCATCAAGCAATGCACTCCGAAGTTCCGGTAGACAGGTGGGAGGGGGTTGACGGGCTGCAATTCGTCGGCCAAGCATATCCCACACATGCTCTATTGGATTCAAGTCCGGTGAGTATGCTGGCCAATGCATACGGGTGATATCCTCCGATTGAAGGCATTCGTCTACAATGTTTGCACGGTGAGGACGGGCGTTGTCATCCATAAACACAAATTCAGCACCCATGGCGCCCCGAAACAAACGTACATGTTGTTCCAGAATGACATCCCGATAGATGTGGCCTGTCATCGTTACACTCTGAACATGCAGGTCAGTTCTGGAACCAAGAATAATTCCTCCCCAAACGAGCCATCCTGCACCACCGTAACGGTGTCTTTCAATGGTGTTCTCTTGGTGGTAACGGGTACCTGGCGCTCTCCAGATGAATGTCCGGCGAGAATCAGACTCCAAACTAAACCTGGACTCGTCGGAAAACATCACACAAGACCACTGTTGCGGTGTCCACAATGCATGCTCTCTACTCCAGGTTAATCGCAGGCGACAGTGAGTTGCGGTAAGTGGAACACATCTGACAGGCCTACGAGCATATAGACCAATGTGCCCTAAGCGTCTGTACACGGTCTGCCTTGAAACTGTCGTACCGGTAGCTGAAGAGAGCTGACGAGACAGGTCTGATGCTGTACTCCGTCTGTTTCTTTTGGCAGTAACTGCCAAATAGCGGTCCTCATTCGGCGTTGTAACTCGGGGGCGACCTGTGCTGTAACGTCTACTCACATTACCATCATCTTGGAATCGTTGCCAAAGCCTGGAGATGACACTCTGGGCGATTCCAAGTTCCTCGGATACTTCCAGCTGGGTACGTCCACATTCCAGTCGTCCGATAATTCTGCCACGTAAAACATCATCCAAATGCCTCCTTTGTGCCATAACTATGCGGTTTTTGCACTGAAAGGCTTTCACAGCGCTTGTGAACAATTTTACTTCTTTGCCACCATTCCTTATATACCCCTCTCTTACAGTCTCGTCATTGTGACGTACCATCCACGCCATCTGGTGGTTTCCTGTAATTTGCATATTCTTCTTCAAGATGTGTGTGATCATTCCACAGGTGAAATTTTTATTTTAGAGATCAATTTCTGTGTGATTCTGAATTATCCTTAATTTATGGACATGAGTGTAATTGCGAAGGCCCCGTTTGAGTTGAGGTTCAATACTCGTGAATAAAGGATAGGAAAAACAAATAACATTTTCGATTGATAGCGAAAATGCCGCCCCAAAAAAGGGACACTAGGCATAAATGGGTTAATATAGTTTAATAAATATTGTATTTTTTATTTAAATAGATATTTTGTAGAGCAATGTATAAAATAGCTGAATTTTATTTCATAAGCTTCTGATCCTCCCCCACCCGAAAAGAAGCTGATTTTTGTTATTAGCTAATAGTTTTGAAGAACCTCCTTAATTTTCATTTTGTAGATTGGCATTCTTTAATGCCTTTTCCCTTTGCTGCCAAAAATAAATTTTGTATTTCAAAATTGACATTCTTGTGCTCCAAAAATGTCTTTTTTCTTGCTCCAAAATTTAATTTCAGCTGACTCATCCCTGTATGGAGTTTTATTAGGTTTTCTCCAGATGCAATGTGAATATGCGTTAGAATCCCTTAGAAAGTCTCCTTATACTTGGCAGATTGCCCTAGCGTAAGGTGACCAGATTTTTAAACATAGATTCGGGGACATGTCCCCGATTCTGAAACAAAACTGGGAACAACTTCAATTAATGAAATAATTAAAAGTAATTTAATTAAAAAACAATGCAATGATTAAAAATTGTCCCCAATTCCTCTTTTACATTTTGGGGACAATTTGAAAACCTTCCTGAAATTGGGGACTGTTCCCGGAAAATGGGGACGTTTGGTCACCTTTACCCGGGGCCTTCGCAATTAGTAACGGGCCTGCGCGTGTATTTTGACGAGCCATCCAAAGAGGCCTACGGATGCTCGAGTCTCACGTATGCATCAGGCATTTTTTAAGCTTCCCAGTGCTTTCAAACATTATTTAATGCAGTTTTAAGTAGTAATTGTGTTACTAATTCAAGTACGAACTCATGATTAATTTGTTTGCGAAGATACATATTGACATAAAGAAAATATATGCATATAATTTGAAGGAAAAACAAAGTAGCGCTTACTCTCATGATTCACGATTGCTTATTTTAGTTTCACAAGTGGATATTTAATATACTTTAAAATAACTAAATACACAAATGAGAAAGACATTTTTTATAATGAATATTTCATGAACGTAGTCGTACTTCCTACGTTATTTTAAACAATTCAACATTAATCTTTAACAAATGATGTATTAAAGCGCATTTCAGTGTTTTCGGGATATCCTGTATATTGGAGAAAATTGATAAAATACGCTCTATAGCGTGATCCCTGAATTAATTATTCTTTAATAAACACATTTCATGTAGTATATATTATTCTTTTGTCGCTTTCTCAATCGAACTTAGGAATTGAGCAAGCATAATGAACGCTTGTACAAAATATTAACTACATTTGAAGTTTCTGTATAAACGGGCAAGAATCAATAATTTGTAATTTACTGTATTTCTGCACTGTACCAGATGTAAGTCTTAATCACATAATCAAGACTTATATAACTGATAAATAACATTTTCAACTGGCAAAATTAAATTGTCTATTTAGTATCACAACACCATGCTTATTTACAAGAATAAAAACTACTCAAGTAATACGATTTCTGATTAAAATAATTTATTTATAAATAACACATGAGTAATTATTCACTAAACGTGATTTACATACATATTTTTAGAATTTCTAAATACATTATAAGCGTTCACTTACCTTTACATTCAGAGCAAAATGTTCGAATTTTAGGATAAATTTTCATGAAAGAAAATGGCGCAAGATTCACAAAACGATTACCTACATCTAAAGTTCTGTAGTACGACAAAAGTATAAAAAAAATTGTTTTAAAATAATAAAATAATATAACATTTATAATACTTAGAATAATAAAATAGAATACTGTGACTGGGGAAAACAGGCCTCAATGATAAACTCATTTTTAGGGATGGCAACTCATAAGCAGGCCCGTTGCTTAGCGATGGCCCCGCTTTACCCTAGCGTACAAACTTCACATTGAGGAAATCCCAATTTCACCTCAAGGGCACCTCCAAGGTATAGTTACACCGTTGATGACGTGTGCTTTGCAACTGCATAATTCAAAAATAAAATTTTACTGAGTGACTTGGATTTTTATGTAGTATGCATTGGCGGTTTTACGGGGGGGGGGGGGGTAATGGGGGTAATTACCCCTCCCAGGATTTTGAAAACGAAATTGAAAAATAGTTCTGCATGGGGAATTCACTGGGGTGAAATAAACAAATAACACTATCTACTGGCGAAACATAAGAATTCTTCAAATATATAGCAATAAATTTTGATCGATTGAGGGGGGGGGGAGATGCAAGATTGTTATTTTCGGTATTTACATACTTCATTAATTATATGATTTATTAAACAATTATTTCGCATTTGATCATTAATTAAACATTTTATCTCTCTATATAAAGGAAGATGTCCTGACTGAAGATCATCGCCCAGACAAATCTACTGGAGGAACAGACATGAAATTTTAGGAGCTTATAGCTTTTGTACCCGAAGCGTCATTTAAGAAGCAATTTTTAAAAATTTGAACCCAGGCGGGGAAGGGGGCCCAAAATGTTCTTTTCATGTTTCCCTTCATATCTCAGGGTTAAAAAGAGATAGCCGTACAATTCTTACTTTAAAATGTAACAACACAGATACCTAAAAGTTGTTTTCAGGGTTTTTTAGAATTCGCACCCAAACAGGCGTAAGGGTCCAAAATGTTCTTTTCACATTTCTCTTGATATATCCGAGGAAAAAAAGAAATAAACTTAAAATTGTTGCTTAAAATTCGTTTTCTGGGTTCTTTAGAATGCGCATGAAAAGGGGGATAAGGGGCCAAAACGTTATTTTCAAATTTGCCATCATATCTCAAAGGGAAATAGAAACAGTCATAAAATTCTTGCTTTAGAATGTAGCGAACAAGAATGCCTGAAAATCAGTTTGAGGGTGTTTTAGAATTCGCACCCAAGTGGGTGTAAGGGACTGAAACGTTCTTTGACGTTCTTTTCACATTTCCCTTCATCTGTTAGAGGAAGAAGATAGCCTGAAATTCTTGCTTAAAAATATAGTAAACACAAATGATTTCCAGGTTTTTTTAGAATTCGCATCATAATGGGGATAAGGGGGTCAAAATGTTATTTCCAAATTTTCCATTATATCTCAAAGGGAAAAAGAGATAGCCAAAAAATTCTTGCTTTAAAATGTAGCTAACACGAATACATTACAGTCATTTTCAGAGTTTTTTAGAGTTCAAACATTTTCATATTTGTCTTCATATATCGAAGGAAATTGAAGATAGCCATAAAAAAAACTTTCATTGGGATGTAACGAACACAAATTCCTAAAACTCTTTTTCAATTTTTTTTTAAAATCGACCATTATAAAGGATAGTTGACAAAAAAAGGTATTTTTCACGTAATATTTAGTTCTTGAGGGCTGTTAATTTTAGGACATTGTCTACCTGGTGAAAGGGTGAATCATGTTTCAAGTGTTGCCAGATTAATTGTGTAAAATACCCAAGATCCATTTTTGATGATTTATCGCCAAAATTAGTATAACAGAAATAAGTCCCCGAAGCGATATCTTTCATCTTTGTCGAGTGCCCCACCAGTGGCCAAGCGCATAACAGGCTGAACTGGGAGACGGAAGGTACTTGATTCAAAACCAGGTCGCGTCTGCCGACCTAACCGTTCGGAATTTTCTGTGGTTTCTTCCGGAACTTAGCGTAAATACAGGTTAGGATCCTTTAGAAAGACCACCGCGGAAGGCACCCCTCTCCTTGGCCTAGAGCCCTGTGTTGCTAATTGGCGGTAATACCACAACACAACCATCTTTGTCGAGAAATTGCGTAATCCTACTGTTTATTTAATTGGAATATTGGTGTCTATATTCGAGTAAATAAGGATGATGTATAGTTAGAATATGTCTGGCGGGGATTAGGCGATTTTAATATAAATTTCAATTTTGATGAACAAGAAGACAAATGCGCGGGGAATATGATGCACATTCCAAACAGTGTTTAAAAAAAATCAAGTATAGTTAGACTATGCCTGAAGAATATTCTAAAACAGTTTTTGTAGGTGATTAAATTCATATATATGAAGTATATTGTGCAATCAGAAGGGTCCCCTTTTCTCTGTGCGCTCCCCGGTAGTCAGTGCTTCTCTGAAGCACTAAGTTTATTTAAAATTATAAAATATCATTACCTCTCCCAGACTGCAACTCTAGAACCGCCCTTGAGTATACGTCAGATTTCAAGCACCTGCAGAAAAGTTTTCGTGGGTACTGAACACTTTCTGCATAAATTTAAAGGCAGGACTTAATTTGCATGGGAGCTCACAGGAACTTAGCTATACTATACTTCTTTTTTTCTGAGTAAATTTTTACACTAAATTAATTTTAATAGCCTTCATAAGTGTTCCTGTTGATATTAATTTTATTACCTTGCATACTATTGCATAAGTAAGGAAAAATGCCCTTAATAGTACTGTAAATTAGGTAATTAATGTTAAATTATATTCAGCCCAGGTGATGTAGTGGCTAATGAATCGTACTATCATGCATTAGGCCCAGGTTCGATTCCAGGCTTGGCCATAGGTGTTAACTCGTCCGTCCATTCCTAGGAGTTAACGTTGGCCACCCATTGGGTGTTCCCCTAATAAAGTGGCTAGTAATTCGGGCCTTAGTAGTGGCGAATGCTTAATGAGCAAGTGTCTGCCAATTGAAGAAAAAAATTTAATTACTGTACGAAAAATTAGGGCTCCTGCACTTTTTTAGATAGAATTTAAGCCCTGTTTAACCCTTTCATTCCCAGGTTATAGATATTTTAAAAACGTTGGAGTCCCGAAATTTCATCCCCCCCCCCCTTGACAAATTTCAGCTTCTTTTAAGGAAGATCAGTAACTAAGCTGTTCTCGCCTTTTCCATGTACACGTGAAATGCGATGAATAGTTCATTGTTGGGACTACCCCCCGGTAATTGAGAAGAAAGGGCGGGGAATTATCGCTGACACTGACGGATTGCTTTTGGTCTTATGAATAGAAACTACCCTTCCCCCAACCCTGAAAAGATAAACCGGAGGGGGGATGGCATTTTTTCTCGGGGGATACGGGATCCATTTTATGCTGGGCGCCTAGACAAATTACAGGATCCAGTAGCGGATCCAGGGGAGGGGCTAGGGGGCTTCAGCCCCCCCCAAAAGATTGTTAAAGGGTAACATTCGGCTTTATTATACACTTTAAGTAGATAAAATGATCTTTTTTTATAACTTAGCCCCTCCCAAAAAGTTTTATATTACTTTATACTAAAATTTTGCTTCATTGTACGTTTTGTTTGGGTGAAATAAGCTTTTTTCAAAATTTAGCCCCTCCCAAAAATAATTTCTGGATCCGCTACTGACAGGATCTAAAGCGTTAAAGGTAACTGAATGGCAGTTGCTTTCTAGTTCGGGGAAAAAATCACATGATATTTGGTACATAATACAAAAACCTAATTATGCCAAGCAGTGGCAGATTGTGACCCGTTTCAGTGGTGGGGACCGAAAAAAAAAGTGCCAATTAAAATCGCGAAAATATATATACATATAGAACAACCTATCCCCACATGCACACAGCGTAAGTATTTAATTTCTCAAATGACAAATACACTGCTGGCCATCGTAAATGCAACACCCTGAAGGAAGCATGCAAATAATATGAAATTTACAACATGCATTAGCTGAGGTGAGATATGCAAATGATTAGAATTTCAGCGCAGACGCACATCAAGCGCGCCTGTGGCGCCACCTCAAAGCGCTATTTAAGGCTTGGAGATTTCGACGGTTTCAAGTACAGCAATTGTGTTTTTCTTGCTTTTTTTTCAAAAAAACGATAAATTATGCCTCGTAGGAAACAACGATCATCTTTTGATCAAGTATCCGAGTTTGACAGAGGAAGGATAGTGGCATACCGAGATTGTGGGTTATCTTTCAGGGAAATCGGTCGTCGTATTGGACGAAACCAAACAACTGTGATGCGGATATGTGATCGTTGGGTGCAGGAGGGTACGACGGACAGACGTGATCGACCGCATCGACCTCAGTGCACCACGTCACGTGATGACAGGCAGATTGTACGCATGGCAGTGACGGACCGCTCAGTCATATCACGAACCATATCACAGCAGATTCAGTCTGTAACGCATCATCCAGTGTCTGCGCGTACCATTCGACGTCGTTTACAGCAGAATGGTCTGTCCGCAAGACGTCCGTTGCTTTGTCTACCTCTGACGCGGAACCACAGACGTCTCCGCCGCCAATGGTGCGATGAAAGAAGGATGTGGACGACAGAATGGAATGAAATTCTCTTTACTGACGAGTCACGCTTCTGTATGCAACACCACGACGGTCGGATTCGAGTCTGGAGACACCGTGGAGAGAGGATGCTGAACAGCTGCATTATGCACCGTCACACTGGTCCTGCACCGGGTATTATGGTATGGGGCGGTATCGGATATCTCTCTCGCACTCCTCTAGTACGCATTGCCGGTACTTTAACCAGCCAGCGCTACATCTCCGAGGTGTTGGAGCCAGTTGTCCTTTCTTACCTTCAGGGCTTGCCAACAGCCATATTTCAGCAGGATAATGCACGGCCACACGTGGCACGCATTGTCCAAGGGTTCTTCGTCAATCACCAGATTGAATTGCTTCCCTGGCCGGCGCGCTCTCCGGATCTTTCGCCGATAGAAAACATGTGGTCCATGGTTGCTCAACGACTGACCCAGAGTTCATCCCCAGCTGTCACACCAGATCAACTTTGGCAACGTGTGGAAGCTGCTTGGTCTGCTGTACCCCAAGAACACATTCAAAGTCTCTTTGAATCAATGCCGAGGCGTGTGGCAGCTGTGATCTCCAACAACGGCGGCTACTCTGGGTACTGATTTTGGCAGGAACCACGCTTCATAGAATGCTGTAAATTTAATCATTTGTTACTTGGTCAACATGTTATCTACACAATAAATTTTGTTGTGATATCTCTTGTTTTTCTTGGTGTTGCAATTTGGGTGGCCAGCAGTGTAATTATCGAATTTACTATACAACTTTTGCTATTTTTTACCTAGTTATGTTAAATTGAAAAGTTTACTTTATTACTAAACAAAAAGCCACATTTAAATATTTAATATTTATGTTCTTTATAGTTGCCTGTTCATAATTTTTAGATGATTTATTTATTTTAAAATAAATATCAACATGTATAAAAAATGCATTTATAATCGCTTTTCGTAAATCAAGAAAACAAAACAGAAAAATATCTGAATGCACTGCAAAAATACGATCACGCAAATAAAAAATGATTTCCTCCTAAGTGGAAAAATTCGCCAATAGCTACCGATTGCCGACATTTTCCCGTACGGTCGTGTAGATCACCGTGCGAGGGCCCGAAGATCTGGGCCCAGAAGGCAACGCCAAATAAGCCGTTTGGAAGCCAAGTTAATTCCGCGTCAGTATGGCTTTTGTGCTCAATGCCAAATATGTCAACCCGGTGAACGGAGAAGAGACGCCCAATTCAGGGCAAGCCAGCCCATGCCCCATGGCCCATGCATGGTTTAGATAGGGGGTTAAATCGTATAACTATCGCTTTTTTAAGTGCGTTTTTTAATGGATAGTATTAAAATAGAGTAAAGCACGTGTATTTTTTTAATGAAGGTAAATTATTGAAAGAACTGTCTTACATAATAGGAAGATACTTTGATTTAGACGGTGCTTAGTCGGTAGGGCCGGGCCCCTCTGGCCCTTAATGACGAGCCGTCACTGATGTCAAGCACTTCAAAATTTTTATGATGTCTGCTTACAAGCTACACTATACACTGAAATAAAAGATAAACCCGTATCACTTATGAAATTTTTAGAAAAAATTTCTTAAAAATCGAAAATTTTGCTAAATGTGTCACTTTTAGAAACATTTTGCTATGCAAGTCCATGTTTAAGATTTTTTTCTGAAAGTTTCATAGAAGGTACCACTTTCAAATTTATTTCAGTATGTAGTGCAGCTTATAAAGAATTATCCTAAATTTTTTTTAAATCCTTGGTGAGATTAGTTTACAGTAGGCGCCGCTTAATATTATCGCGGATAATGTTATCATTCGTTTAATATTATCAGATTTATGAAGTCCCGAACGAACATGCTAAAAATTTGGGTTTTTGTAATCAAATCCTTCGTTTATTGTTATCAGTTTTGCCTACCATTTTCGATTTTTTTTCCATTTTTTCATTACCATTTTCGATATTTTTTTCCTGTAATCAAAAGTGGATGCCTTTTATTGGCCGATGAAGGAATTTCGAGTTAGGGCATGTGGCAGGTGGCGATTTCCTTACCTTTTCCTCCCTTCCTTGCATTCAGTTTCCACAACTGATGCATCCACAACCAATGCGAACTTTCGTAGACTGAAAACTCAGGTTCTGCTGTGTCTCCTTATTCTCTCCTGTCGCTGATCTTGTTCTTATCGTGAGCAAGTCGTCCATCCTATTGTAAGGTCTAGAATTTTTTCTCTTTGTCCAGTTAAAACTTACTGCACAACTTTAGAAGACTTTCTATTTGTTCCTGGACACTCCTGTTAAATTGTAATTAGTTTACCTATATATGCTATCACTGCTTTTTTGTAGAACTTTTTTTTTAAGTGGTTCTGGTAGCTTGAACGTTATTGAATTTAACGATTTGTTTAACATATCGTTTAAATTAACCTTTACTTAAATTTGTACCTGCACAAATATATGTTACTTAGTACATAATACACTCATGTCCATAAATTAAGAATAATTCAGAATCACACAGAAATTGATCTCTAAAATAAAAATTTCACCAGTGGAATGATCACACACATCTTGAAGAAGAATATGCAAATTACAGGAAATCACCAGATGGCGTGGATGGTACGTCACAATGACGAGAGTGTAAGAGAGGGGTATATTAGAGACCCTATACTCCGTCAGAGACCCGACACGAGTGAAATAATTTCTGATTGGCTGAAGCGGAGAATCAGCCGCCGCGGGCTATGGATGAAAATCTTCCGTAGAGTTAGCATTGTGGAACGGAGTGACTTCGGAAAAACTGCTATATCTAAGCATTAATTAATGAGTCTTATTTTTTTCCTTTTGATTTTCCTAATCTAAAATACTTACTTAATGCATAAAAATCACTTTTTAACTAGAAATCCGAAATTAAGTACTATTTTGAAGCGATTATTTACGTAGTTTCGCTTTCGAGCTGTCATCGGAAGCTTGAATTTTAAGTCTTATCTTACACTTTCCTTGTTTGAACTTTACAATAATATTGTTTTAATATTTATTTATGTTATATGTGCGCATATCATGCTTTAAATTAATTAAAAAATCCTTCAAAAGCTTTGTATTTTGTACTTTTTTCCATGATTGCGCCGGACTGCATTTGGCGAAAAGAATACAGACGCCAAACTGCTGTTGGCTCCCTTTACTCGCGCGTTTGATCTGAGTTTTTCGCTTTGAGTCAAAATGTAGTTTCGTTTCAGTTATAAATATTTAGATAACAGCAATATTTTCTCTGAAATCGTAGCTCACTAGATACCAGTCTCTGAAAAATATTTACTGGCATGAGTTTTTTTAAGCACTCTATGCAGAAGTTATTCAGCTGTTCAAAAATGACGTGTTATTGAGGTGCAATTGAATATATACTATTTACTTTTCAATTTTTGCTTTTTGTACTTGTAATGGTCTTTTGGTGTAGTGTGACTGATTTTAACGATTTTTTCTTTTTTTGGGGTGGGGGGGGGGGAGGCACATGAAAGTTTTGGGGGGATTTTTTTTTCTATCGATGGTTCCTTTTGAATTTCCAAAGAAATATTGAAAATAAAAAGATCTTGACGCAAAATTAGGAGCACGTGCCACTTTCTGTATATTCTGACGGCATATTGTGCTTTAACCCATATTATCGCAACAAATCTACTAATAATACCTATTACTTTCAACTTCGTTTCTTCCCCGTAAATGCACAATTTAAATATTTAAATCCTCCATGTTTCGGCAGAAGGAAATAGTTTACTTTAATCTCGTTTCTTTGCGAATTTACTTTGATATGACGTAAATTTTATGGCATGCCGTGTTTACTCGCGTAATAGTCGCACTATTTTTGAAATTTTTCATGGAGAAATTAAACTATTGTGCGAGGAAATACACTACACAATACTCTACACTCTAATGTTAAAACATTACTGGTATTATAATAAAATTACTAGATTAAATGTGCTAGATGTTAAATAGTCCTTTCGTCAGTTGCACACAAAAAAGAGGCATTTTTCTTTTTATAGTAATATTTTTACAGACTAAATGACAAAGATGAACAGACAAAGATGAAATACGTGGCTGCGACTTTTATGTAGGGAAAATATTTTGAAGATTTTTTCTACTTCAAAACAGGGCTGCGACTATAATGCAAGGGCGACTACTACGCGAGTAAAGACGGTAGTTTTAATCTCACGCTATTTTTAATTTAAGAAGTCACGTTCCTGACTGTCGTAAAAGGAAAACCCAGTTAATTCACCCAGTTAGATTTTTTAACGAAGTAATATTAAAACTTACCAAATATTGAATTTAAAAATAAATCTTACCGTTAATTCTTAATATTTCACTGATCATTTAAACTATCCATCAGTATATTCAGTTTTTGAAATCAATGTAAATTATAGTCAGAAATGACCCATGCTCCCAATTGGAAACGGTGAAAATTGTATAAAAAAAAAATTTCCCCCATTTAAATAACTATGTGCTTTAACTAACGCATTCGAAGACAAAATATCACAGGTGAAAAAAAAAAAAAAAAACTGATATAAAATATGCCTGGATCTCAATGTGATCTGTAAAAGGTTAACAACATTTAGAAGGAAAGAAAAGTAGAATTGTTCAGCACAAATATATGTGTTTGTATACATTTAAAACTGACAGAATGAAGTTATTGAGTTCATGTGAACTTAATCATAATTTACTTCTACAACAACATTATAGGAAGCATGCTTGAAGAAAAAAACCAGTTTTCCAATATTTAAAAATCAACCAATACCAATATTCATATAAAGTAAGGTTTTTATGAATGATGTACTACAAATGTGAATTGATAAACAAACAAACAAACAAACAAAGTGTAAGGGAATATTAATACATCGTTATGTGACAGCACTTTAATTTGCTGCACTGTAGTTATTTCTCCGTACTCATTGCATCCATAATTCAACGATATTATGCATGCTCAGTTTGCACCCTTTAACGGTAGAAATAAAAGCGAAAAATAAACTCGCCTGCTTCGCGAGTAACGGCCAACTGAGAGAAAACGGGTTGCCGTAGTTTGGATGATTTTTCTGCCGTGGATGATTTTCTGAGCATGCGCACTAAGACCGTGTCATATCTCTTACGAAGTTCAGTATCTCTAGGGTATATAAGGAATGGTGGCAAAGAAGTAAAATTGTTCACAAGCGCTGTGAAAGCCTTTCAGTGCAAAAACCGCATAGTTATGGCACAAAGGAGGCATTTGGATGATGTTTTACGTGGCAGAATTATCGGACGACTGGAATGTGGACGGGCTGGAATGTGGACCCAGCTGGAAGTATCCAATGAACTTGGAATCGTCCAGAGTGTCAGGCTTTGGCAACGATTCCAAGATGATGGTAATGTGAGTAGACGTTATAGCACAGGTCGCCCCCGAGTTACAACGCCGAATGAGGACCGCTATTGGGCAGTTACTGCCAAAAGAAACAGACGGAGTACAGCATCAGACCTGTCTCGTCCGCTCTCTTCAGCTACCGGTACGACAGTTTCAAGGCAGATCGTGTACAGAGGGCACATTGGTCTATATGCTCGTAGGCCTGTCAGATGTGTTCCACTTACCGCAACTCACTGTCGCCTGCGATTAACCTGGAGTAGAGAGCATGCGTTGTGGACACCGCAACAGTGGTCTTGTGTGATATTTTCCGACGAGTCCAGGTTTAGTTTGGAGTCTGATTCTCGCCGGACATTCATCTGGAGAGCGCCAGGTACCCGTTACCACCAAGAGAACACCATTGAAAGACACCGTTACGGTGGTGCAGGATGGCTCGTTTGGGGAGGAATTATTCTTGGTTCCAGAACTGACCTGCATGTTCAGAGTGTAACGATGACAGGCCACATCTATCGGGATGTCATTCTGGAACAACATGTGCGTTTGTTTCGGGGCGCCATGGGTGCTGAATTTGTGTTTATGGATGACAACGCCCGTCCTCACCGTGCAAACATTGTAGACGAATGCCTTCAATCGGAGGATATCACCCGTATGCATTGGCCAGCATACTCACCGGACTTGAATCCAATAGAGCATGTGTGGGATATGCTTGGCCGACGAATTGCAGCCCGTCAACCCCCTCCCACCTGTCTACCGGAACTTCGGAGTGCATTGCTTGATGAGTGGTGTAATATTCCCCAAGATCAGATTGATCATTTGATACTCAGCATGCCTAGGCGTTGTCAGGCCTGTATTTATCGTCCGGGAGACATACTCCGTATTAACCATCCTACTAACCATGTTATACTGTTTTTTTGTAAATAGGTTCTTTTTTGAAATTTGGTCAAGGGAGTAAAACTTGCAATTTTTATTAATTATGTCAAACATATAGCATCTTTTTTTCTCTTTACTTTTTGTTTAATAAATTAACTTTACAAATAAGTCAAATTTGTTTTGCTTCTTTCTCTTTCTTTGCCTGAACTTCATTATCCTTAATTTATGGACATGAGTGTAAAATTAAATTTTTGTGTTTCCTTATACTTTTCGTTTATTGTTATCAGCCGGTTATTGTTATCAAATACCATCTGTCCCAAAGTGATTACATTAAGCGGCGCCTACTGTATTTTGTGTTCCAAGGCCATGTGGCAGATCTTGTTTCTTCGACATACACCCTTACGTCTTTCGGAACTCTAGTAATTATAATAAAATTCCAATAAGTACCTAAGCACATACTTAAACTTTTACAACGTGCATGAGAAAAAACAATAATGGGGGCCCATATGTACTAACAGGCCCGTCGCTAGTAGGTGTGCGGGTTGTGCACCGCACAAAGGTGCCGAGACGACTGAAGAAGAGTTTAGCGAAAAGTTAACATTTAAAAAAAATCGGAAAAATAAATATTTTTTGTCTGAGTTTATATTGGGTTATTATATACTAGCTGAAGTACCCGTTCTTCGCACGGAATGGATATTGTTAAACCAAAAAATACAAATGGAAAATAAAGAAATATTAAACATATTTTTAGATTTAATCGCCTTAAAAACTGTTTTACCGTATTCATTGGGCATATTCTATCTATACTTGATCTTTCTAAATACTGTTCGGAATGTGCATCATAATCCGCGAGTGTGTCGTATTTGTTTTTCTTGTTCCATAAAATACTTCTTCAAAATCGAAATCTATTTTAAAATCGCCTACTAAAACTGTTTTAATTCTCGCCAGGCATATTTTAAGTATACTTCACCTTTATTTTCATGAATATAGACACCATTATTCCAATTAAATAAACAGTAGGGTTAGGCAGTTTCTCGACAAATATGGAAGATATAGCTAAACTGGCTACAATTTCTGAAACTTAATTTTTTTTAATGCCAAAATTTGGTGATAAATCACCAAAAAGTGACAAACCTTCGCGACTTTTCGTTTAATCTGGCAAACCTTAAAAAGTCATTCGCCCTTTCACCAGGTAGACAAAAATTTTGTCTGAAAAATAACAGCACTCAAGAGCTCCTAAAACACTCTTTTTTTTTGTCAACTACCTCTTTTTGAGGTCGAAAAATCTTGAAAAGGATGTTTATGAATTTATGTTCTTTACATTTTAATGCAAAAATTTTAAGGTTGGCATAATTTTCGTTCGAAATATAAAGACAAATATGAAAACAACGTTTTGGGCCCTTATACAGGAATACTAAAATACCCTGAAAATGACTTTAGGTATTCGTGTTCGCTACATTTTAAAGGAAGAATTTTATGCCTATCTCCTTTTCCTTTCGAGTTACGATGGTGAACTTCAAAACAACGTTTCGGCCCCTTTATCCCATTTTGATGCGAATTCTAAAAACTTCTGTAAATGATTGTAAGACTTTTGTGTTCACTATATTTTTATGGAAGAATTTTAGGCTATGTCTTTTTCTTCTGATATATCAAGGGAAATATTACGTCAAAAAACATTTTGAGTCCCTTACTCCCTTTTGGGTGCAAATTCTAAAAAACCCCGAAAATGATAATTAGGTATTTCTGTTAGTTACATTTTAAAGCAAGAATTTTGAGGCTATCTTTTTTTTTTTCCCTTCCTTCTGAGCCGCAGATATGAAAGAAAATGTGAAAAGAACGTTAAAAAAGTTTTGACCTTTTACCCCTGTTTGGGTACGAATTCTAAGGAATCCTGAAAATGATTTTTAGGTATTTCAGTCAGTTACACTTTAAAGCACGAATTTTGTTCCTATCTCTTTTTACTTCTGATATATAAAAGGAAATGTGAAAAGAAAGTTAAAGAACGTTTTGGCCCCTTTCGGCCTCTTATCCCGTTCGGGTGCGAATTCTAAAAAACTCTGAAAATGATTTTTAGGTATTTCCGTTAGTTACATTTTAAAGCAAGAATTTTGCGGCACCTCTTTTTTCTTCAGTAATACGAAGGAAAATGTGAAAAGAACGTTTAGGCACTTAATCCCGCGTTTGGTTGAAAATTCTAAAAAACCGTGAAAATAATTATTAGGTATTTCTGTTAGTTACATTTTAAAGCAAGAATTTTATGGCTGTCTCTTTTAGCCTCTGAGATATGAAGATAAATGGGAAAAGAACGTTAAAGAACGTTTTAGCACCTTACCCCCGTTTGGGTGGGAATTCTAAAAAACCCTGAAAATGAATTTTAGGTATTTCAGCTAATTATATTTTAAAGCAAGAATTTTGCTCCTATCTCTTTTTACTTCTGAGATATAAAAGGAAATGTGGAAAGAACGTTAAAGAACATTTTGGCCCCTTACCCCCGTTCGGGTGCGAATTCTAAAAACACTGAAACTGATATTTAGGAATTTCCGGTAGTTACATTTTGAAGCAAAAGTTTTGCGGCATCTCTTTTCTCTTCTGAGATACGAAGGAAAATGTGAAAAGAACGTTTTGACCCCTTAACCCCGTTTGGATGAAAATTCTAAAAAACCCTGAAAATGACTTTTAGGTATTAGTTACATTTTAAAGCAAGAGTTTTACGGCTATCTCTTTTTTCCTCTGAGATATGAAGGGAAATGTGAAAGGAGCATTAAAGAACGTTTTGGCCCCTTTATCCCTCTTTGGGTGCGAATTTCAAAAAACCCTGAAATTGATTTTAAGTATTTTTATTAGTTACATTTTAAGGCAAGAATTTTACGGTTATCTCACCCCCCCCCCCCCGAGATATGAAGGAAAACGTGAAAAGAATGTTTTGGGTCTCCACCCCCTCTGGGTTCGAATTTTTAAAAATCGCTTCTTAAATGACGCCTTGGGCACAAAAGCTATAAGCTCCTAAAATTTCATGTCAATATCTCGGAATTTCCGTTAGTTACGTTGTGAAGCAAAAATTTTGCAGCATCTCTTTTCTCTTCTGAGACACGAATAGAAAAATGTGAAAAGAACGTTTTAGCCCCTTAACCCCGTTTGGATGAAAATTCTAAAAAACCCTGAAAATGACTTTTAGGTATGTCTATTAGTTACATTTTAAAGCAAGAGTTTTACGGCTCTCTCTTTTTTCCTCTGAGATATGAAGGGAAATGTGAAAGGAACGTTAAAGAACGTTTTGGCCCCCTTATCCCTTTTTGGGTGCGAATTTCAAAAAACCCTGAAATTGGTTTTTAGGTATTTTCATTAGTTACATTTTAAAGCAAGAACTTTACGGCTATCTCTTCCCCCCCCCCCTGAGATATGAAGGAAAACGTGAAAAGAACGTTTTGGGTCGCCATCTCCGCCTGGGTTCGAATATTTAAAAATCGCTTAGTAAATGACGCCTTGCGCACAAAACCTATAAGCACCCAAAATTTCATGTCTGTACCTCCGGTAGATTTGGCTAGGCGATGATGCAGTGGCGGCCGGTGGTTAAAAATGTTAGTGCAGCCGGAAACATAGGAGCCCCCCCCCCCTCCCCCTTCCTCCAAACAGGAATGGAAAATCTTTGTTACTGAATTCGAACGCTGGCTGATTAAGCCCTCCCTGAGAAAAAAAAAAAAAAAAAAAGGAAATTACATAAAAAATGTAAGAGATCCTAATTTACTTCCATAAAATGGACATAAATTTCAACTAGCCGCTCTTATCCGCAAAATTGCATTAATCCGTGTCTGATTCGAAGTTTCCTTAGAATTTTCTTTTGTAATGATAACATGCGAAGACAAGTAAAAAAGAGAAAACCTACTTATAAAAAATAAGTAAGTTTGCCGTCAAATAAGTCAAATCAATCCTCCTTTCTTTTAAACTTGCGAATCGGTCAGTGATGTCCTCATAAAAAGGTGTTGTTTTAATAAGTTCATCGATTATTCCCCGTTCGATTGACAGCGTCGATAATGCCGTCAATCGTTCCTCGGACATGGAATTCCTCAAATAATTTTTAATTCTCTTTAGACAAGAGAAACTTCTTTCACTTGTTGCGCTTGTAGTGGGTATTGTCAGTATCAAACACAGGAATTTATATACTTCTTGGAAAATGTCCTTCGTTCCATTATCATGCATGTTTTTAATTATTTCTTGCACACTACAATTCCTGTATGATAAATCTGAATAAAACAGTTTTAATTCATTTTTAAGTCTATGAGTATCACTTATCACATTTGGATAAGAGTTTTTCAAGCTTTCTATAGCGTTTTCTGGGATGCTATTTATGGAAAAGTCCTCAAACTTTGAAGAATCAGCGAGACAAAAGAAATATAAACATTCGCTGTCTTTAAATCTTGCATCAAATTCCATTACTATGGTATCTAAAATTTCAAAATATAATATTTAAAATTTTCGAAACACATCTTCTTGCGTTTGGAAGCCATATTGTCTTTTGAAAACAATTTCTGTTTTCGAATTCGCTATTTCAAAAAAAAAAAAAAAATAAACGTTTGAACGTGTCCTCATTACGGTTTTGGCTTATTATGTTCCGAGTTGCCTTGATTTGCTGGAGACAATAATTTATATCCAAAGAATTTTTTTGCAGAATGTCATACAAAACATCTGTTTGTTGGAAAATAAAATCAAAAATTAAGGATAAAAGTGTGAATCCAAAATCATTAAAATATTCAAAAATCCATTTGCATGTCAAATGGAAGTTTCATCCATATTTGGATCAGATAAAATGCTGCAAGTAGAAATCACGTTTGGAAATGCCAGATACGACCATGTGGTATATGTCGCCAATATTACAGACTCTTTTATTCTCGGACTCGACTTTTTAAAATCACACAAATTTAACTTGGACTTTAAGAATAATGAGCTTCGTTCAGACTCAGAAGAAATAGCTGCGTTCGATATTAGAAACGAAACTGTTTTGCCTGTTTAGCAAATAATAGCCCAGACTGATATCACTCTACCTCCCAGAACTGATTCCGTAATTTCTGGAACAGTAAAAGAAAGCAATAAATTCCGTTTTGGATTAATCGAACACCCAAGCAATAGTGATTCCGTCAGAGGAGTACTTGTGGGAGCAACACTTGTGAGTAGTGAGAAAATGAGAGTACCACGCCACCCCAATCCGGGCGGATTGCGGATTGCATTCCAGTGAAGCAGGGGTTACATAATCCACGATGTGCTAAGAGGGGGGTGGAGTTGAGTGACAGCTGATGGAGGAGAATTCGACCGGAGCAGGGGAGACGGAGTGACAGTTAATAGATAATACAGAGGAGTGCATATTTTTTTTTCTTGCATCATTCCTAATAGAGGGGTCTCGGAAAAAAGTTTAATTTTTTTTTCTAATAATTACCGACTACAACTATTTATGCAGAGACCGTCTTGCAAAGTATAAAAGAGATGTGATTATGAAATAGGAAGTAATTGTAAGGATGACTTCAACGAGTGAAGTTGTTGGAGTTGTATGTATGTATGCATGCATGTGCGTTTTTCTTACTTTGATTTACAATTTTACGGGTAACGATAAATTCGCGGTTGACTTTGTATTACACTTAAACGACACGGGAAACCTTACCTTTACGCTGTGATGACTTTGCGATTGAAAGTTAGCATAATCAA
>JAWZYV010000198.1:0-18696 GCA_038373885.1 Cheiracanthium punctorium
GTCTACAAAACCTGTTAAGAATTTGCTCAAGGCATCATTCCCGGTTTGAATAACTAGAGTTATTCTTGTTCATTGAAGTATTAATTCAATATTACTCAGATCACCCAAAAATTTCCAGTTCTTCTGTTTGTACTGCCCATATTGAATTGCCGTTATTGTTTACTGAATGGGATGTTGCTGGCTCAAGGTTGTATCCCAGGAATTTAGCCACACCTTTCTCCAGCAATCTACCATTTTTTTAGTCTAGTGCTAGTGTTACTTCTGTTATTGAAGTACTAATGGGGTCGTCGAATAATTCCAAGTCGTCCAAAGATTTCTAATTATTCTGTTTGTTTTGCGCAATATTTAACCCCTTCCGTATCACTCCCGCTATATTTCCGGACTGCGGAGTTGAAATATTATGGGCCAGAAAAATTGGAACATTTCAATTCTTAGGCATCAAATGTTTTTATATATATTAAAATTACCAACACCTTAAAATGAGTGCATTAGTACATACACTTATTTTCAAACAATATTTTTTGAGTAAAAATATGGGAACTTTTAGAAACTTTTCTAGAAAATACTATGGCCATTAAGGACCGGGCGAGGAGTTAGTGACACATTTGTACATCCAAGGCATCACTGCTGATGCTAATATTTCTGATAATAAGTTGCCCCATTTTGAACCGCTAAATTCCTTGCTTTCTCCAGGCTTCAAGGGTTCAAATACACAAAAACAGCTCCATCTAATGTCCTTGCAGAAAATTAACTATATATAATGATTGCATTGTATTAAAAAATATTTCTCAATTATATAAGTATAGTACAATATAATCTGATTAATATATAATATCGATGTAGTGGTGTTGAATACTTTTTTTTATTTCTTGCAGTTGTATCGAACAGTATAATCAGTATATTACTTGTGAACAGTATAAATTCATAATTCTTTGATTGAATAATTTTGTCATAAATAGAAAAGCTCAAATGTTTTTTTTTTTTTTTTTTTTTTTTTCAAATGATGTTACACAGCCGTTGTTGACACCCAGTAGAGAAATAGCGGACCCCTAGAAAGAGGAGTGGCTAAACTATCAGGATACGCCCTGGAGACTGCAACACCGCGCTCACATAACAATAGCGGTAATTAACAGTCTGTTGTACAAACAATGAAATAAAAAATCTTTGGGTGGCTTGAGTAATTAATACTAGAGAAACATCCGAACGAACAGGAATAATTCTTGTACCCCATTAAAGAAATGCCGGATTACTGGAAAGAGGCGATCCTAAATGCGAGGGATACATCCCCGAGATATTAACACTAAATACAGTGAATAAAACGACAGTTAACATTTGGACAGTACAAACAGCGTGTTCATGAAGTTTTTCTGACTTGAGTAATATTTAAGTATTACTTCAATAGTCATGAGTAACTCTAGTTCTCAAACATTGTATGATATCCTGAACAAGATTTAAAAGGGCGTAGGAAAGCATTAAAGAAGGTGCTCCAGTCCCCTCCTCTGCTATCGGTAGAGTAAACATTTCTATACCTTGCTGTTTTGTGTGTGTGTGTTTGTTAATTTAGTTCTAAAATGTTTCAAAGCCAGAGGTAATTAATCTCCCACCGCATACACACACAACAATATCCATGAAATACAAATCCCAACTTTAGCATCCTCATAATTCTGACATCGCAACTGGGGCTCTATTCTGCCACGTACGTTTAAGCGAACGTTCGGATGTGTGACATCATATTGACGTCATTCGTAACCATCTACCGTATGTTGGTATTCTGCAAGGTACGCTAGAGCTTTAGGTGCGGATTCTAACTTCCGTATGTTTACATTCTAGTATACGTTTCAACCCGCCAAGAAAATCGTGGCGTTAGAGAATCCGTACGCTGAAAATGCTTCAAATCAAAAGGGCGGCAGCTGCTTTGCAGATGTTATTTTATCAGCGTGATAGAAGAGCGCGAAGAGGCATGAAGGGATAGGAAATTATATTAATAGGATGAAAAAATATTTTAACATAGGAAGAGGGAAATTTTACAAGATAACAACTCATTAATTTTTACTTCAAAGGTATTGAAAATTGCTATTCGGTGTTAAAATGAGCTAAATTTTTAGAAATACGAAGTGAAATATAGCTGCTGCTATTGTAAAAATTAAATTAAGTAGGTGCGTCTTTAAATATGATGGCTCCTTACGCATACTTTAAATTAAAGTGTACGTCAGGCCAGTAGCCAGCGAGGGATAAAATTACGGGCAGTTCCCTCCCAGAAAAGAATCCTCAGCATACTTTTAAAACTCAAGCCTAGGGATGGACGCGAGACGACTTTTTTGCGAGACGAGACACACATTTTTAACATTACGATATAGGGATTTTTGCGAGACGAGACAAAGCTTTTAGGCTATTTTGCGAGACGCGAGACGCTTATTTTTCGTCTCGCGTCCATCTCTACTCAAGCCGCCCGTTTGAAAGCCCAGAGGATTTTTCTCAGTGCCGTATTCGAGGGGGGGGGGCGAGGGGCCCTGGGCACCCTCAGAAAATGTAAAATAATTATAAAAATCAGCTATTTTAAAACATTTATATTAACTATTCTAAAAAAAAAATAAAATCCCTCCCCCCCTCTCCCGAAGTATAAACCTATATGCGCCGCTGATTTTGGTGACCGGTTTGCCAACATACCAATCTTCTAGATGTCTTTTACAGTACATCATATTTGTATTATTTCTAGTGTTAAAAAATACTACAAATTAAATATTGAGTGCTTAATACATTTCGTCATGTGAAATATAAAATTTGCTGAAGAGTGTTTATTATTTTGGTTTGTCTGTCTGTCCGTCAGTGTTCTAACTGATGTAAATACAGAGGCTGTTTACACTTTTTTAGAGCGTTTTGAGGCCGGATATAGTTTATATGCTTAAAATATGACTATTTTTTAAATGTTCAATCCGATAGCCCTTTTTCTTGACCATAAATCTACATCGTGATTCCATGATAGATGGGCATTTATAAAAAATTCCATTGCTTTTTATTTCACTTTCACAATTTTCTAGAATCATAGTACATTTGGGCGCTCCTGTAAAGGAACTACAAATAATAGAGGCGCTATGAAGAGCTCTGCTTTGTAATTCTTAATAAAATATAACAATTTTGTTCCATTTGACCATTTGATTGATCGGTTTTGCAATTAAGTCAAAGCTACACTACAGCTATCTGTAAAGGGGGTTTGGTTTGTCTTGGGTGAAAAGCTTTTTAGGAGGTTCAAATGCGTATTCACGTTACATCTTGAGAAACCGCCCAAGACTTAAGACAGTTGTTCGACAGCCACGCGGTAGGTCAGAACCATGGACTTATACACTTCAGTCATCTACTATGTTTAGTGTCTTATCCATTCGGCCATAGTCGGATTTTCTTTTGTTTGAAATAGCCGAATGTCCCTAAAATAAGCTTTAAAGAATGACTGCCCATAGAGCAAAATGTATTCATTTATTTTGAGTGCTCCTGTAAAAGCTCTATGAATTCTACATACAAGAGTTTCAATACCGTACATGGCGCAGTGCATAGGGATAACATATAGAACTTCGTAGTGGTCGATGAATATTTACGGCTGTTAGCACACGGACAGGCGGATAGAACAGATTGACAGAACTGAAATTATAATCACTTTTCAGTTTTGTTGGAAAGCATTAAAACATATTAGAATCACTAACAATAGTTAAGATATTACGGAAATTTTATAATGAAAATTAAGTCAACCACAAAAACTTGCGCGTGTTCAGGACTTTTTGCCTGCATTGTAATTTTATTAACATACGCAATTAAATTAGTAAAAACAATAATGAAATAGCCAGAGATGTGCTTTCGTAACACTTTAAGGATCTCCGAGGCGGGAAGGGAGGAGAAAAAAACAATTGAAAATACATAGCCATCCTGGGATACTGCCTCCATCTAGTCGAATCGCCTGGCTGCGGGCCTGTCATTCGTAAACGATTGGTATATATAACTTTCCTCTTCGAAAATGCAAGTGCCTTTTTTTCCGGAGCTGAGCTGTACAATAGGTGTATTTTATGTTATTTAAAATTACTTATTTGTATCATGCAGTTTAACAGAACGTTATTATCACCTTCAAAAATATTCTATATTTATAACATAAATAAACCGTTTATAGATGTTTTTTTTTCTTTTCTTTTGTTCTTGTTGTTAATCTCACATTCATCAAACTTCGCTAACTGAAAATTCGTTTCTAAAGGAAGTTTTAACAGTTTTCAAAGCAGGTAACTAAAGTTCGAACTTCAGTGTTATCCAAATACATTTTCACTCAAGAAGAATGCTAATGATCTATATTTACAAATAAAATAATATAAAAAAATAAATAAAGAGAAAATTAAAAGTACAAAAGATTTTGAGCTGTCAGAAAATATCTTTCATAAAATGACAGACAAATTTCACGATTAACTATTAAACTAAACTTTTATCCTTAAATTAAAAATATATTGATTTGCCTTGGGGGGAAAATATGACATAAGTTGGTATTTACAAAAGTGTAACTTTTTATAAATGAAAGAGATGAATTTTTTCCTTAAACGAGACTTATTTCCTCTTTGCATTTTAATCAATTTAATTATTACTTGACAGTAATGAAATCACTTACCTAGAGTTTACTTTTAACTGCAAGGTTCTTTAATCTATAATATATATAACTAAGTAGCCACACACCAGCAGGATTCCAAACATGAAGCAGAATTAAATTAATATCTGCTCCAACGATCAGAATCCAGCTAGTAAATACTACACCATACACATGCAGTTGCGAATTTCTAAGTAGGCTAACAAGGCTATAACCTACAAAGACAATAAAGTAGACGATGCTTTCGTTCTGCCTATTGGTAGCCCTTTTGTTCAAGCAGCAAATTTATGAATTCGTCTCTGACACCGTATGTTCCTACCTATGAAAGAATTTTAATAAAAAAAGATTATCTAGCTTAACTAAGCACACATTATATAATACTGAAACACAACATGCTACATGACACTTATGTTTTAGTCCTTTAAAAATATGTTTAGAAAATAAAATTTAAGAATTCTACTATATAGCTTATCTTACAAATAATGAAGAGATGAGAAACATACATACCATGGTACTTGAGCAGTTTTAAGAAATAGATATGTATATGTACGTACGAGTGATATACTGTATATTTAAAAAACATAAGGTGAATAAACAATTTTAATCTTTTGAAGTTCACAAAAAATAACCAAACTAAAGGCAAACTTGCAATGATAATAAGCAATCTATAGTTATATTCAATACAAATTACATATTTAGAATTCTCAAATGAGGTCCATTCTATGAAAAAGAACACCTTGACACAGAGTTTAACAGTAAGTATGCATTTAAATAATCTAGCACCCATTACAAAATTAAATACCATTATTATAAAGAAAATACATTAAATAAAGTTTTTATTGTTGGAAAAAAATCGCTTCAATGTATAAATATTGTCTTCGCTGATCAGATCGCTATTTATAAAACATGATTAATCCATTATATAACAAGTAATCATGTAAAATGATATATAAAACATTCCAAAATACACAATAAATTCATAAATAATTTATGAAACAAAAGTAATACACATTTTGCTGTTATTTGTGTTCAACTATATTCATTATCAAGTTAAAAAACACAAAAATATAATACAACACTAGTATAGGACTAATAAATGCCTGCATTACGGGTACATAATGTTTATTTACGTTCTCAGATCGTTAGGCTTAGACGATTTCAACTATTATCAAAGAATTAATTATATTTATAGTCATTCAATTTACTTTAAATTTATACAAGAGTTAAAACTTACTGCACTGTAGTTGAAAATGAGGTGAAATGCCTTATTTTTGTCGAATATTAAAGTTATCAAACAATTAAAAAACCTTTTGGGAAATCAACAGAAAATAAGTTTGCTTGGAGTACGCAGAACCCGGCTGTAACTTATCACTTCGACAGTTTACAAGTTTTCACTGCTTTCCGAAAATCGTCTGCCGAATTTTCATTGGCTATAATCAATAGGAAGTGACGTAAAAATCATCACTCTTGTTTGTGTGACATCGACGTTTTGGGACGAACTGTTTGGAATTTGCTCCGCCTTCCGCACGCTGTGGTCTGTTTCGAACGTTCGTTTGGAGGGCTTCCAGAATACCAATTTTTCGAACGTTCGTTAACTAGGATGCGGCACGGATAAGTTTTGGATGACGTCACAAATCCGAACGTTCGCTTTAACGTACGTGGCAGAATAGAGCCCCTGCTGTCGACTCCCGCTTCAACGCAACCGAACTTACGCAAATAAGCTTTTACCCGTGTTTTTACACGAGTACTATCTCCTAAAGGGGATGAGGATCTAAAAGGGGCTCCTCCCAGCCACACCTGATTTTTCTTTGACAGAATAAGAAGGGATAACATTCATTTATTCATTACCTTATCCAGGAGATGGCTATATACAGTTAAGGAACGTTTTAAATCAATTTCAGCAGTGTTTATAAGCACCTAAAATGATTGCGCATGTGTTTCAAAAAAGTCATTATACAGGGTGTCCAGCCTTAATGTGACCCAACAGCTAATTCCCGAACCATTCGGTTTAGATATGCACTTCCAATTTAAAAAATGTTTTAAAAAGAGTAAAGAATGTTTTTACGTGCTTTTCGAACCAAAAAACACATTTAGAAAAAAATTACAAAAATTAAATTTTTTTACGGTCCCCAGGTCCTATCACTTATATTTAGGAAAAGATGCAGTACACAAAAACAAAGTAAACACAAAAAGTTTCATTTTATTACGATAAAAACTGACCAAGTTATGGAACTTTGAAAATCATACATTTCATCCATTTTCTCGGCCAATTTCAAGAGGCTAGTAAGGGACCGTCTCCAAAGTGAAATTAATTGGAACTCTGCCAGGAAACTTTCGCTCTTGCACGTCACTCTTATGTAAATCGTTTTTAAATTTATAAGTACATACATTACGTTAATATTACAATAATTGAGTACTTAAGAAACAAAATTTATTCTGTGTACGTGTAAAACATAGATAAAATAAAATATTTTGGACGAAGAAAACTTTTCAAAAGCAGTTCCAAAAAATAGACTTATTTGCCTGCGGCTTCAGACTGATTTGCTGCGATACTGATCATGGCGAACGTTAAAAATCTGTTGTGTAGTCGCTTGCAATTTCATACAGCCGTATTCTAATATTACGAATTCTAATATGGGAGAACGAGATGTATATTACTGGTCTCCAGGCATTAGCTCCTGCGCCAGGACTGGACGATAAGGAAATGCACCGTACGTATGTAATATGTTCCACACCGTCGATTTTGAGTAGGAACAAGCCTTGCTAATATCCTGGACACTACTTTCAGGATGAGCCAGGGCATATCCTAGAACATCCTCAGCGGATATCCGCAAGCTTGAAGGTGTGGCACGAGACAAGGGAATACGTCTATGACGTTCCCAGTTCTATACAAACGTTGAACAGCACGGGCAATTGTACAATAAGATAGATGTCTTCGACTGGGAAATTTAATGGCATAAAGTCTTGCCGCCTCTCTCTTATTTCGATTACACTGACCATACAACAGTACCATTTCGCAGTATTCTTCATTTGTATACATCTCGTTCTCCTGTACTAGAATTCGTAATATTAGAATACGACTGTATGCAATTGCAAGCGACTACACAACAGATTTTTAACGTTTGCCATGATCAGTACCGCAGCAAATCAGTCTGAAGACGCAAGCAAATAAGTCTAAGTTTTTGGAACTGCCTTTGAAAAGTTTTCTTCGTCCAAAATATTTTATTTTATCTATGTTTTACACGTACGCAGAATAAATTTTGTTCGCCAGGCATATCCTAAACATATTTTTCAAGCTTGGTTCGGTTTCAAAGTTATTTTTTGGCAGCAAACTTGGCGATTAGTTATCAAAAATTGCAAACCGCGTGCGAATTTCAAGATTTTACTCTCCCCTCCCTCTCCCCCTCCCACACACACACAACTCCGCATTGTCTGGCAAACACTCTTCAAAATATCCTCACCGTGACAGTTCTTGTATTAAAAACCTCTTAAGAACTCGCTCAGGATAGCAGACCTAGCATACCAGGTTTGAATAACTAGAGTTACTCTTGTTCATTAAAGTATTACTTGAATATTACTCATGCTCAAGTAATCCAAAATTTTCCAATTATTCTATTTGTACTGCTCGCATGTGGATCGCCATTATTGTTTACTGATCGTGGTGTTGGTGTCTCCAGGATGTATCCCCAGAGCCTCATTATGACCAACGGGGGCACAGGGGATTGATGAATTTGAGGACCCCCACCTATGAATTTGTTTTATTTTTCATAATATTTTGATATAAAAAATGTATTTCAGAAAAATATTTTTAATGTGATTCCCTTTCGAGCCGGGGGCCATGGGCAAAGTCCTGATTTTCCCATGCGATAATAAGGCTCTGTGTATCCCAGATATTTCGCTACACCTTTCTCCAGCAATCTGAAATTTCTTTAGTCTGGTACTAGAGTTACTTATGTTCGTGAGATACTACTAATTGGATTTTGCACAGGTCATACAAAGACTTCTAATTTTACTGTTTGTTCTGCCGAATGTATAACCCCTTCCGCGTCGCTCCCGTGATATCTGGAATCCGTGATGTCACTTCCGGACTGAGTAGTTCAAGTGTTATGGCCCAGAAAAAGTGGAGCATTTCAAATTTTACGCATCGAAATTTTTTTTATATCAAAATATCCAACACCTAAAAATGAATGCATTTGTACATAAATTTACTTTAAAACAATAATTTTTTTGGAAAAATATAGGTATTTTTAAAACATTTTCTCGAAAACTATGACCATCAAGGAGTTAATTACTGTTATTCTGCACCAGTCGAGGTGTCAGCGTCTGAGGTGTACATCCCAGGCACCAGTGGTGATGCTAATATTTCTGATGCAAGGTTTCCCCCGATTTGAACCTCTAAAGTCCATGTTTTCCAAAGACTTCAAGAAATCAAATGAACAACTGCAGCTCTAACCAGTGTCATAGGAGCAAATGAATTAAATATCTATGAACATAATTATATTATAATATATTTCTCTTATCAAATGAAAAAATTACAAAAAAATCTTATTAATATACATAATATCAATAAAGTAGTGTTGAATACTTTTTTTTTTCAATTTCAAGCAATTTTGTCGAACAGTATTATAAGTATATTAATTCTCAAATCATTTGTGAACAGTACAAATTCACAATTCTTTGTTTGATTAATTTTTTCATGAATAGCAAAGGTAAAATATTTTTTACTTTAAGTAATGTTATACAGCCGCGGCGGACAGCAGGAACGGAATTTGAAAAATATCTCAGTAGAGAAATCGCGGACGTGTGGCTAAATGCTCGCGATACACCCTGGAGACTGCAATACGGCGCTCACTGAAAAATAACTTCAATTAACATTTGGCAGTACAAAAAATATAATTAAAATCGTTTGGGTGACTTGAGTAATACTCAAGTAATATCTCAACGAACATGAATAACTCTTGTATCCGATTAAAGAAAAGGGGGATAACAGTAAGGGGAAGATCCTAAATTGCCAGGGATACACCCCCAAGATAATAACAATAAATACAATGATAAATAACGTCCGTTAACATTTGGGCAGTACAAACAGCGTGCTAGGAAATTTTTTATGACTTGAGTAATATTGAAGTAATAATTCAATAGGTAAGAGTAACTCTAGTTACTCATACCTTGTAAGGTATACTGAACAAATTTTAAAGGGGCGCAGAAAAGGACTGCATTAAAGGAGGGGCTCGAGTCTTCAACTCCATTATCGACATGCTAAACATTTCTATAACTCGTTGTTTTGTGTGTGTGTTAATTTAGTTCTAAAATTTTTGAAAGGCAGATATGATTGTTCTCCCACCACATACACACACAACAGTACTGGTGTAACACAATGAAACCTCCCAACTTTAACATCCTCATAACATGGAATTTTTTAGGTTGAACGGAACAGGCTCGAAAAGCATTTTTTAAAGAAAGCTACCATATTAAAACAGTTATTTTTTTATTTTTCGGACATTCACAACTGCAGTGGACTCCTACTGCATCGCAATCTAATAGAAATAAAATTTAAGGAGCGTTTTTCACGAGTACTGTCTCCTACTTTGTAGAAGGAGCTAAAATAAGCTCCTCGACGCGACCCTGATTTTTCCTAAAGAGTAAGAAGCGACAACATTCATTTATTCATTAGCTTATCCAGGAAATGACAATATATAGTTTGGAAACGTATTAAAACAATTTTAGTAGCGTTTATAAGAGCCTAAAACGATTACGCATGTGTTTAAAAAAATCATATATCTCCCAACGTGAAATTTTCTCTGACATGAGGGATCTTGTAACGATTGTTAATCTATGTCAAGGCTCCACTGTACTAAAGACCGAAGTATTAGCAATTTTACGTCATAGAGGGTCACGCACTAAGGAAGCAGAAATCGCCCTGTGAAGTGACGCACAAATTAACAGCCAAGACAAGTCAGGAATCAAATCCGAAAACAAGGTGTCGCTGAACGATTTGTTAACCAATACACTACCTAAGTAGCCTTCCTTCATCCTTAAAGTACGATTCTCTAACACGTAATGTAAATAGGATTTTACATGTGGGAAAGCTCTCTTTTCTTACCTAAACAATAAAAACAAAAAAATTCTCCTTCAAAATGAAACTAAATTCTCCAGATATGCTTTTGAAGGATGACATATTCACGACATGCTGTAGAAAGAGCATTCTGTTATAAATTCTAGATTCTTAAGTGTAGATACGACTTTTAAAAAAAATTGTAAAGAAATTTTGTTCACCAGTATTTTACAAGTGAAAATATTAATATGAAAAATTTTCAAATTGTATGCAGATGGGAACGACTCTGTCTAAGCTATCAAGTACACCTAACCATGTTGGGTTATAATCAAGGAATCCTCGGTTCGAACAGTCTGAGCGTTAGTGGCATGCTGCTGCTATTTCATTTTTAAAAGAGAATTGTGTTTAAGAATGAAACACTTTAAAAGAAACAAATCTGAGAAGCAGTCAGATTTTAAATACGCACTATCATGCTATATATGAAAAGCGTTTCATGATTCACGCTTCTTCCCAATTTTCTTTACTTATTCCATTAAGTTGGAAAGTGTACATTAATCACGAGTTTCCAGCACTTTTCCGCCTTCCTCCAAAAAGCATATCTTTGGAATCAAAATCTATCTTAAAATCGGCTACTAAAACGGTTTTACAATCTTCCCGAAGCATATTCCAATTGTACTTCTCCATTTTAAATACTATTTGGAATATGCATATAATCCATGAGTGTGCCGCGTTGCTATCATGGGTTGATTTCTACTATAACGGCCCGACTCTCGTCAAGGCGGCGATAATTAAGCATATGCAATTAGCAGGACAACTTTTTGTATTTATGTGGCACACTTAATGTAGAAATTAAATGGATGCTTGGCACAAAATGTAAGTACAGCATTCTATTACTTAGGGTTGATTATATTTTTTTTTTCATAATTTCAAGCAATAACAGTATTATTTCACAAATTATTTATGCACAGTATAAATTTCCAATTCATTGTTTGAA
Organism: Cheiracanthium punctorium; assembly: GCA_038373885.1. Classification (NCBI taxonomy): domain Eukaryota; kingdom Metazoa; phylum Arthropoda; class Arachnida; order Araneae; family Cheiracanthiidae; genus Cheiracanthium; species Cheiracanthium punctorium. Next base: position 11,662 of record JAWZYV010000198.1, read on the forward strand.
TAATGTTGCCATGAATATCAAAGGTAAAATAATTTTCAATTTAAATAACGTTACAAAGCCGTTGCTGACAACGGGAACTGCATTTGAATAATATCCAAGTAGAGAAATAGCGGACAACTGGTAAGAGGAGTGGCTGAACCGTCGGGATACACCCTGGAGACCGTAACAGCGCACTCATAGAACAATAACGGTAATTAACATTGGGTCATACAAACAATATAATTAAAAATCTTTGGGTCACTTGAGTAATACTCAATTATTTTCTTAACGAACATAACTCTTGTACCCGATTAAAGAAATGGCGGATTACATGAAGGAGGAGATCCTAAATGCCAGGGATACGCCCCCGAGATAAAAACACTAAATACAGTGATTAATGACACCAGTTAACATATGGGCAGTACAAACAGCGTTTTTAGAATTTTTTGGGGACTAGAGTAATGTTCAAATAATTCTCCAATAGACATGAGTAACTCTGGTTACTCAAAATTTGTATGGTATCCTTAACAACTTTTAAAAGGACATAGTAAAGGACTCCATTAAAACAGGGGCTCGAGTCCCCTCCTCCGGTATCAGTATAGTAAACATTTCTTAGTTTGATGCTTAGTGTGTGGGGGGGAGTTAGTTTTGTTATAAAATGTTAGAAAGTCAGAGGTGGTTTCTCTCTCACCCCATACACATACAACAGTACTCATGCAATACAATGGACCCTCCATCTTTCACATCCTCATGATTTGGACATTTTTCGGAGAACGGAACATGCTCTAAAAGCATTTTTTTTAGAGAAAGAAACTATCATAAAACTAGTTTTTTATTTATTTAATTGCTATGTCTCTTCTAGGTTGGGCATTTGCCTATCAGGCATTCGCAACTGCAGTGGACACCCGCTAGAGAGCAATCTATCTTTAAGAAAATACGATTTTACACGCGTTTTTCACGATTACTCTCTCCTACTACGAGAGCTAAAATGAGCTCCTCCCCGCGACAGCTGATTTTGCCTAAACAGTAAGAATGTATAACATTTGTTCATTCTTTACCTTATCGAACAGATGGCAATATATAGTTTCGGAACGTTTTAAATAAACTTGAGCAGTGTTTATAGCCACGTAAATTAATTGCCCATGTGTTTAAAAAAAGTCATATATATGCCCTATCTCACAACGTGAAATTTTCACATTCGTGTGATACACGTCAGAACACCGCGCTCTTTGAACAAAAACGGCAATTAACATTGGGCAGTACAAACAATATAATTAAAAGTCTTTATCTGACTTGAGTAATACTCAAGTAATATCTCAACGAACATGCATAACTTTTGCACCCTATTAGAGAAATGGCGGATTACTGGAAGGAGGAGATCCTAAACGCAAGGGATACACCCCCGACATATTAACACTATATACAGCAATTAAAACGGCAATTAACATTTGGGCAGTTCAAACAGCGTGTTGAGAACCTTTTTCTGACTTGAGTAATATTTAAGTATTACTTCAATAGTCATGAGTAACTCTAGTTCTCAAAAATTGTATGATATCCTGAACAAGATTTGAAAGGGCGTAGGATTAGACACCCTTAAAGGAGGTGCTCGAGTCCCCTCCTCTGCTATCGGTAGAGTAAACATTTCTCTACCTTGCTGATTTTTGTGTGTGTGTTTCTTAATTTAGTTCTAAAATGTTTCAAAGCCACAGATGATTTCTCTCCTACCACATACACACACAACAATATACATGTAATACAGTGAAACCTAACAAATTTAACATCTTCATAATTTGGACATTTTTCTTGGATCGGAACAGGCTCGAAAAGCATTTTTTCGAAAAAAAGATACAGTCTTTAATTAGTTTTTTATTCATTTATTTGCTTTCTCTTTTCTAGAGTAGGCAGATGCCTATCATGCATTCGGAACTGCAGTGGACTTCCGCTACAACGCTATCTAACTTACTCAAATAAGATTTTACCCGCGTTTTTCACAAGAACTATCTACTAATGGGGAGGAGGAGCTTAAAAGGGCTCCTCCCCGCTATACCTGTATTTTCTAAACAGTCGGAAGGGATAACATTCATTTATTCATTACCTTATCCAGGAGATGGCAATACGTAGTTTGGGAACATTTTAAATCAATTTGAGCAGTGTTTATAAGCACCTAAAATGTTTGCAAATGTATTTCAAAAAAGTCATATATACATGCCTTATCTCGCAACGCGAAATTTTCACATTCGTGAGGTATCTTGGAATTCATTACCAGCATAACCCAGCAAACACAGCCGTATCGGGTTAGGGATGGGCCGTCATCGGCAGTACCGTTTCGATGTCGGCATTGGCATAATGGTAATTGGGACGGTGTCGGTTCTGTGCTGTCAAAACGATTTGGCGTAGGCAAATAAAAGTTGATTTCGGGCATGCAACGGTCCGATAGCGGCTAGCCTTTTAGGGTTAACATGTGATTTTGGCGATGTACTGCACCAAACGTCAAAACCGATATCGTTCCAGAAGTGTAATTTCTAAACTGAACGGTATAAAGCCAGCACAAGCAGCACATATATATTGTTATAATAATTCTTTTTAATTTATGATTTCAATACTTACTATTTACAATGTTTTGAGTCCGTTGGATTCAAGTGCCTCCTTCACATGCGAAAAAAAGGAGGGAAAGGGGGCAATCATTCTATCTGGTTAATTTACCTGAGGTCCTGTCCAGCGTTCTGGTCTACCACGCATCTGTCAATCTACAGTTTAGATGTTGGTGATTTTCTCCAGATGTATGTGAATATGCGTTAGATAAGTTAACCAGTTTTTTATGACTTAGTATTGAAGGGGTTTCTAAGCGCCCACCCCCACCCCTCAATTGGGGCAGTTTCTGTCTAGTTATTCACAACTCTGAAATAATTATATGACTATAATTTTCATTTTATATAAAGTGATAGTTGTTAAGTACTTCTAATTTAAAAATAATAATAAAATTAATTAATTAATTAATAAAAAATAAAATACATACAATCTATAACATTAAACGCTGCATTTTAAAAGTTCACAAAAGGAGCCCACCATGGCGGAGTGGATAAGACACCGAATATGGTTGAAGTCATTGGCGGATCCAGAGCCCCCCCCCCCCCCAGACGAATGAAGTTTACACTATAGAGCATTGACTTGTTTTGTAAATTCAAGTCATTCTATAAGAGAATGTAACAAAAATTGTCTTGCGTACCCTCCAGAATTTTTTTTTCTGGATCCGCCGCTGGTTCAAGTGTGAAGGTCCAGGGTTCAGGTCTACCGCGCATCTGTCAATTTACAGTTTGGATGTTGGGTGATTTTCTCCAGATGTAATGTGAATATGAGTTATATAAATTAACCAGATTTTTGAACATAGAATTGAGGACAAATCACCGTTGTATCCCCAATTCTGGAACAAAAATTGGGGATGTTTTATAAATTTTATATAAATTCAAAACATTATCTAATATTTATAAAATGAAGGAAATATGGTTGATTTTTATAAAATTAGGGAACAAATAATTATTATAATTACTGTTCAACCCCAATTTTATTGCTTATTAATTGTTTTATATATTGGAACAAACGCTAGAAGCCTTCTTCCGCTCAGGGCACCGACGCCCTAAGGCTTAACTCCTGTGTTTTTGCCTTACAAAACACACAAAACAACAAAACTTTCTGAAATTAAATTGGATTAAAATAGTAGAAAAAATACCTTTTCATTAGTATTTCCATAAAAATAAAAAATATCAGTATAATTTATAGTTAAGGAATTTTTTTATAATACATTAGCTGCTGTTGTTAAAAAAAATAATAATAATAAAATTAAATAAATAAATAAAAGTTTTAATTCACTATACTGAATAATTATAAATTGAAAAAAATAATAATAGTTTCATTTTAAAATTATCACTATGAATAATTAATTTAATAGCATTTATTTGAACAACTTGTTTGTAATGTTTCTGTTCAAATAAAATAATAGTAAAAATTACGCCAAAATCATGTTTTGCGACAGCATTGTAAAATGCTGTTACAAATTAAATAAAATTTAATGCTCTTATCTCCTTAAAAATGAATAAAAGTAACCATTTTTTGCTGATTATAGTACTTTATCTTTCTAAAAATTAATTGATTAATTCATTGCAGATATTGAAGTATAAACTATTTTGCAGTAGAATAACACTAATTTGTTTTATTTTTTTCCACGCGATCTAATTTAAAGTGAATAATTTAAAAGCTAAAATCCCTCGGACTTTCTTTTGCAACTACCCCGTCCCGTGTCCGCGTACACATAACATGTAGCACAGGCGCAGTGGGGGGGTGAGGGGGGACGAGTGCATTCCTAAGAGCTTTCCACCCCTTGTAGGAACCACAGTATTACGCAGGAAGACGAAATGGACCTTTCCCTATTATTTGGGTCCCTGTCCCTATTCATGGTCAATCGAAGAGCGGAAGTTGGTGGTTTTTTTTTTTTTTCGTTTGCTTGTCCATTCCATTCCAAGGCTGTAACAGAAATCATCTCGCAACGTAAACTATTCAGTAACGTGGATTTTGAGTTTTCTCAGAGCAATGAAGATGGGAGATTGCTGTATTTTTCTCTGGATAAATTGCGATTTTTTTTTCCTAGACTAAATGGCACTGACTGCAGCTAGACAAAAATTTTAAAATAGTCTGAATGTGGTTAGTGCTTTTTAGTTTTAAATAGGCTAAGTTCTTACATCAGTTAGATCGGACTTTGCTGTAGTTTTCTCTGGATAAACTGTGATTTTTTTCTAAAGACTAACTGGTATTAACCTCAACTAGACAAAAATTTTAAAGTTGTCTAAATGTGGTTAGTGCTTTTTGGTTTTCATTTTGCTAAGTTCTCACGACAGTTAAAAAGTGGTAAGTTGATTTTTAAGTATATATTAAGAATTTGTATTTTTTCTTAGCTAGATTTTTTTATGTTATCTCAGGGACTACTAAAATAAGATGTAGTTCAAAACTGCTAATTATTTCTAAATAATGCGATAATGAAATTTATAATTCAAATAAGCAAACTTGGAAACTATTAATAAACAAGCAGGACGGTATTTTTAATAAATAACTTGCATACTGCATTGAAAAATGTGTCTATTTACTTAAGTACTTAATTTCATATTACTCAAAACAACAGAAAAAAATAAGTATATTCTGTTATAGAAAGTTCCTTTCTTCTACTAAAGGATAATCCTATGAAAATTCAGTAATATATAAAATATTTACTTAAAGTAAGTATCTTCTAATAATAAACATGGTTTTATTAATACTTATTAGTTTCATATATAGTTTAGCACTAATCAACCTATTAAAAATAATTATTATTATTATATAAATTACTTTACATCACTGGGCTAATTTTGAAATATACAAAATACTTAGTTATTAAGTATAAACAAAATAATTTGTTTGTATATGAAAATGTTTAATTATTTTGAAGAGAAAACGTTTTTATGAAATTAACCGTTTATTTGTAGAATCAGCCAATATTTTAATTTCTTTTAACGTATGTTGTTTACATTCTTCTTTAAAATAATATATAAAATCAAAAGTCAACTTTATTTTGTATTATGACATAACTTAACAAAAAAATAAATTAAAACATTTTTTAAAAAAGCATGTTGTATAACTTTAATATTTTTTTTCTCTCTTTTTTTAGCATTGCATGAATGTTTATTTATAATCTTTGGTTCTAGAAAATTATAAATTTTCTTGGCTTCTAAAAAATTTTTGGAAGAGAAAAAGGAACATTGTCTAGTTGAGCCTAATATGTTGTTTAAAAAATGTATATGGTCTGATAAACATATAGTAACACGTTTAAAAAAAGTAAACCATTGGTTGATGCATAAAAAAATAATACGGTTAATTTTAAAAAGAGCTTTCCTTCTTAAATTCATCAAATATTTTCTTAAAAACAAAATAATTTGCCAATTAGGTATTTTTAATAAATTTAGTCCTAGTGGTGTAAAGTCATTTATATAATAATAATTATTATTTCTTTAATTTGTTGATTAATACTTTAGAGAACTAACTACGGAGCTAATTAGGGTATTTTGGGAATCAATAAGGTGCTGGCCGGTTTTCGATATTTTGTCGTTGCCGATACCACACCAAAAACGTAATGGTTTTGGTTCAAAAGTGGCACAGGGCTGGGCCGACGCTATCGTTTTTGCCGACACCGAACCAGAACCACCCCATCCTTTCGGCCCGACACACGCCCAGGCGGACGCAATTTTGTCGTTTTCGGTACCGCGTGAGCGATGTCGCCCCGGCACATTCTGCGCCGGCATGCCAGTGTCGGCCCAAAACTTATCCGATAGGGCTGTGTTTGCTGGGAAGTCAAGGCTCCACTGTACTTAAGACCGGAGGATTAGCATATTTATGGTGGAGTAGGGTACTCAGTAAGGAAAGAGAAATCTCCCGGTGAAGTGACGCACAAGTGAACATCCAAGCTAAAATCAGGAGTCAAAATCTATCTTGAAATCGGCTACGAAATCTGTTTTAGGAACTTTTCAATCTACAAAATATCTTCACGATGATTAAATAACCTTGGGGATCTTCGAAGCATATTCCATTTGAACTAGACCGTTTTAAATACTATATGGAATATGGTTCATAGTCCACGAGAGTGCCGTGTTAGCTTTCTTTGGTTGATTTCTACTTTAAAGCCCCGAGTGTCGCCAGTGTGGCGATAGTGAAACAAATGCAGTTACCACGACGACTTTCTGTATGTATGTGGCAGCCTTAGTATAGAAATAAAATGGCGATTTGGAACATCATGTAAGTAAGGGATTCCGTTATTTATTTATTAACTTAGGGTTGCCAATAAATGTTGTTTTAATAATTAGTGTGTGTTTAAATATGTTAACTATTGCATTTATCGCTAATTTGCTCATGTTAGTTTTCATCTAATTCTTAGGGGAGCTTTGAAACTTGGGCATAACTCCCGGACACGCATGGGCTCGCCAAAGTACGACCATTTCTTAGATTGGCGAGAATGGGGCCGTTAAAAAAGGATTCAAC
>JAWZYV010000199.1:0-21257 GCA_038373885.1 Cheiracanthium punctorium
ATCCCACATATACGCACTGTCGTCATGAAAATGATTTCATTGGAAGTCTCGTATATTTATCAGCTTTCTTTCTTCTGTTCATAAATCATGAATAAAATGTAATATATTTGGAGTTATGAACTATTCTAATAGATGGTAGCACCATTCTTGTTTTGATAATTCGATATTCATTAATTCGAGCAAGGCCCCGCTTCGTATAGTAGCTATTCTACTCGCTTCGTAAGTTTCTTAATATTAGAGGGTCTCAAATGAAAAAGAACCCATGTGGCCATCTAGATGGCCGCTGTGGGGGATAAAAAGGACCCTGAAGCAAGAATAAATTTTATAAAGTAATCGTGATGCTGCCACCTATTGATAAAAATATGAACTAAATAAATGCAATTGAACTTCTTTGAGAATGCAATTATTATAGAATCTGAGAGAGTCTTAAAAAGACTCTCTCAGAACTATAGAATCCGAGAGAGACTTAAGAAAAATTGCTGTTCCTTAGATTTAGGTATCTAGTAATGCTCCAAATGAGGCAACTAGTCATCTGACATTCAAAGCACTAAATCAAAAAGTATGCATACCATGTTGCTTACTGCCAAACACGTATCCTGAGGGGCTGCATGCATCCCCTCAGGATACGAGTCCCCCTCCCCCGAAATCGTAACATTTCCTTAGCTTACAATTGAAACTTAGCTAACAATTGGATGCCTAACACCCCCCTCCCCCCGAATAAAATCTTGGCTACGATACACCCTTTTGAAAGAAAAATAGAAAAAAGTTGATATTTACAGAGAGACTAGTTAATCAAAAGATCTTTGTGTTTTTATCGTGTAATCTAGAATATCTTGGTTTTTTATAAAGCTGCTCTAGGTAAAGTCGGCGCTTTTTATGTTGTCCCCTCTCACGTATGGAAATTCGCATGTACATTATTAAAAAATCAACTTTTGAAATGTTTATGGGGATTACTCCTATTTTGATCAATGCCCTAAAGAAACTCCATTAAAATTTCAGATTTCTAAAATGAGTTTTAGGAGCCGATACCACAGTTTGAAAATTCGGGAGAAGTTTTAAAATGTGAAAGGGCATTACATCAAATTGGTAAAAATATTAATATTAATCAATCATAAAAGAGATGGCCTGGTAAAATCGAAAATATCGACTCATATGTAGGGTGAGTTAATTGGTAGGGCAAGCGCATAAATAAGTCAAGAGCATACGCATTCTCTGAATCGCTTATTATTTGCACTAAGGAAATGGAATGCACCAAAAGCTTTCTTTTTTTATCACACTTTATGAATATTATATAACTATACTTCCAAGAACTGATTTCGTTTTTGCGACATATCAGGGACGTAGCGAGAAAAATTTTTTCCGGGGGGTGCCCAAAAGGTGATAAAAGTAGAATGTTCTCACAAAAGTGCTTTATTTATTGGCATCCAACGAACAAAAAATCAAAATTTCGGGGCTAATCTCTCCATGGGTCATCCTCTGGCTACGTCCATCTGACTTATATATGAAGAGATATATATATATAACATAACAGTGTTGGGGCAGAGCAGGAGAGGTGAGGGGGCTCGGTCAAAATACGGTCTTTGAACTCGGAGCTGGACGTCGTTGAAATGTCCGGCTGCCCGCTGCTAGAACTTGGCAGCTGGGTCAACGCTAAGGCAGGAAGGTGCACTCGGTTTGAAGCTGTAGGCGTATGGAATGAACCACTCCGGGATTACGAAAACATATTTTTATATAGTTTTCACACAAATTTACTTAGCGACTGAAGTAAAAAAAAGCCCCTCTCCGAGCTACGTTTCAGAATATATAAACTCGGATCACGTGTTCTATCAAGTAATCACATGTTCCAAAAGAGGTGCATTTATTGGTAAATGCCCGGGTGTCCTAGCCCTAGGAAATTCTTGCAAGGTGTGGTGCCAGGAGATCGCGAGAAAAAGGTGAGATATATTACTTCCGTTAAAATTACATTTAGATCCTGATGCAAATCCTTTGTTTAAAATGAAAGTGACTACGCCCCTAAAGAATTTTCGAGCAAGCTATTAGAATGTTTGAATTTTCAGAGGATGTTTAATTTTATATGTTATATATAGAGGAGAGGAGGTGATTATGGAATACCATTTACATTTCTATCTGTAACTTCAGAGATTTTTAAATAAAATCCCCCAAAACAGCATGAGTACATGCTATAATTAATCGTGATGAAATGTCAATTGCAAAGAAATACACAATTTATTTTGTTGTTATAGAAAAAATATTTTATAAAAAAGTTACGAATGGAGTATAATATGGAATAGTCGGGTAATATGGAATAAATGGTTTAAACCGATGAAAAGCAATTTATATTGCTTCATATATAGTTATTTGTTACTATAAAACAAATTTTTATGTTTTGTAGTTTAAATCATTATACTGGAGTCATTTCTGCTTCGAGTCGATTTAGAAAAGTTGTAGATATAATTTTCTTTCTTTGTTCCGATACAGTCATGGTGAGCCCACAGAGAACAGCTGGATCTTTGAATCCAAACTTATCGTCGTTGATCATTAGAGAATTTTTCGGGACAAAAGATGCATTCAGCGTCTTTGTTTTCCGGGTCTTGAGTGGATGACATGAAACCCATTACAATATTACCCAGTATTCCATAATACCCGACACGCCATCTCGGAAAACGAACCTTTAAAACTAATTGGCAAAACACTGTCATCTAAAAAATAACCACAGTTCAACAAACTACCATTCTCTTAGTGTACATTATGCGTAACATCAATGTTCATGTCACGTGTTTACTAGTAACTTAAAATGTTTGAAAACTTATCTACAAAAACTCTTGAAAATCACAAAACATACTTAGTTCTGTAGCGAGTGGTACGGCAACAGAGAGCGGTCAACTCTTACTGCATTGTAAGAAGGGAATCTTTCTTGAGTTGTTCATGGTATTCCCTTGTGGCAATAGCAACTAACAGAGCCAAAAACTCGGTATTCCATATTTCCTGACTATTCCATAATCACCTCCTCTCCTCTATATTTTAAGTTCGTGCCATTTCTCCTCTGAGTGAGAGCTCGTAAGGGTTTTTTAAAACACCTATTAAGAAAAACTGAATTCATATTTTTTTTTTTTTATTGACTCTTCTTTTACATTTTTAAGTGTAATTTTCAGTCATATTTTTATTTTTTTTACATCTACTATAGTTTTAAATCTCTCCGCGGTGCACCCTGGTAACGTCCTTTGACTGCTGAAAGATCTACTACCTTCGGTATGGTCCTTCCATTCCACAAAATTTTACATAAAAAATATACTGAGACAAAACTAGAAGGCATTGCTCACATCTCGTGTTTCTTCAAGGAGAAAAGCTTGGAGCAGGTGTTTCTGATAAACTCCGCGAAAAAGCTGAGGCGGAATTTAGACTTGCGGTGGACCTTGACTGCCTGGCGGCCCACCTTTATCGTATCGGGGTTTTTATGATCCTAAATTACTCACTGTGTGGGAAAGACGAAGTTCTGGACAAGAACCATTTGTTGGGATGCTCGGCTCTGCGAGGGGACTCCGAGGTTAAGAGATATTGGAGTGCCAGACACTGCTGATGAAACATTGACATTTCTCTCTTATACATTTCTTTTCATGTTTCTTGTTATTTTGTAAGAATTTGTCATTTTATCATGCCACTGGAAATACAAAAACTATTGTTTAAAAAACAAGGGACGTTATGCACTCGCCCCCTGATTTTGTTAGTACGGGGAAAGTGCATACACCAAATGTGTACCAAGTGAATTTTATGCCTAAAATCATGTTGCTGCGCGTTTGTTTATCAGTGAAATATTTTGTAGTGGTAATTCAATTCATAAACACTGTCAACAACTCATTAATAAGGTTTTTGAGAAAAATACCCAATAAAAATGAATGTTAATAAAAAAACATCCCGATATATGAACCTCTAGCGATCATTCCGTACAACCGATAGAGATGTTTGTTTGTGTGATTATGGCAACGCTACGCTACGGCGATCTGCCAAGATGCGATAAGCTTTGGTAGGAGGATTTTCTAAGGGGTTCTAACGCGTATTCACGTTACATCTGAAGAAAATCCTACCAAAACTCCAGACCGTTAGATCAACTGCCGCTCGAACCCGGTACTTTTACACTTCGGCCGTCTACTATTTTCAGTAACATAACCACTGTGACATGATGAGGCCAACAATCGAAATGAGATTTCAGAAACAGTTATTCAGAGATATGAGCTCGGAATTCTGTGAACACTAGCAAAGTAGAGCTCATGGTTACGGTTACAGGTACAGAAACTCCAAACTTTCGAATGATATTTCCACTTTTTCCCGCTGCAAAATGTTCAGAGCATCCGAAAGTCGTACAGACCGTTGAAACGGTATGTGTCTCTGAAAAACGGTCGCATTATGCACACAAAAAAAAGGATCTCAGCATAATATTCACCTAAAAAAAGATAAAAACAGAGTAGGAGTGTTGGTTTCTCAGTCTGGAGCTTGTACATGCCGGACCTGCCGTACGTACTATGATTTTTGCGAATCAAAATATTCTATTTCTTATGTTTTCATGCAAGATAAATTAAAATCGCTTACCTTGCTTTCCGGGTTCGTAACTGCAGACAACGACACGGGAACGGTCCGTATTCTATTATATTTTATTCAACAACACCTACTAGATAATACATAATTCTTGGTTAACATAATTTACAAATATTTCTATTTACAACATAATGGATACTTATTTTCGCCTCTTCAGATAACATTGAGGCAAACGCGCGCTCATTCTTTCTGTCTCATCAGTAGCTGAACTGCATCGCATTTTTTAACTGCGATTCGACTAAAACACAGGAGGGAGGATGGGAAGGTCACCTGACTGGGTCGCGCAGACCTACGCCAGTATTCCCGACAATGATGAAGGGAATCAAATGGTAACATAGCCTCACCATGGCAAAGTGGTTATGTCACTGAAAATGGTAAACGGCCGAAGTGTGAAGGTTCCGCATTGGGTCCCGTCGGGCGGCTGTCGATCTAATGGTCTGGAGTTTTGGCCGGTTTTCTCCAGATGTAACGTGAATACGCAGTAGAACCTCTTAGAAAGTCTTCCTTCTAAGGCACACCCCCCATCTTTGGCAGATCGCCCTAGCGTAACGTTGCCATAATATCAAACAAACTGACAAATGGCCACATGAATGTGTGGCATAAGCAGCAAAATCAAAATACGGTTTGATCCATTTAAGAGAGAATTTTTTTTTTCCACGCTTTTGTACCTTGGCCAATGTTATTGCTACTTTAATGGCGTATCTAGGGACAGCATATTTTTCTCTATGTCAGATTTTTTTTTTTTTGTGCCAACACCTGGGGAAAATATATAAAAGTATATACGTGGGAAGTAAAGGAGGACTGACTAACGAACATTTATTATGTTTAGGCTATAGTAGGGGAGCACATGATGCTAATTGGGGATTTACACGAGCGTCGTGAGGAGCTATTAGATTTTGTAGTTCAGATAATAAGAAGAATAAAAAGTTATATAATGTTTCCTGTCAGTGGTGGGGGGAAGCGTATACAGACCTTCAAAGATGCAAAAAAAAAAAAAAAACAGTTAGATGGAGATACTCGAGCGCATCAGATATTGATAGTTTAGATGCCCTAGCGTGTCTTTGGTACTAAAGGTAAGTTCATCTGCCGACTTGCGTGGTGGGGGTGGCCATTCGGAAGGGTAGAAAATATAAAAAAATGTATTTTTTCGAGCGCGTCAGATATTCAGAGGGATGTTAAGTGAACCCTAAAAATGCTCCCAGTCAAAAGACTGACGTTTCGGAAGTGACGCGAGTTCGTAGCGAATTTTTGAAAATGAAAAAAAAAAAAAAAATTGCCATATTGAAATACTCGAGCGTGTCAGTTTTTGATACAGAAGGTTTAGCTTGATGTTCCAGTCATGGTAGCCTAAAATCTGACGATTATTTTGAGGGGTATCATTAATTTGACGGCTATAAAAATATTATGAATTTTTTTTTCAATGTCCATAAAATGTGACGAATAAAAGCTCGCAAAATTATTTAAATATCTACACTTTAATTTATTTAGAAAATAATATAAAAATAAAATACATCTGTTGAAAAAATTATTTTCAATTCGTCATCCGAAGAATTATCATACTCTAAATCTAATAATTCAATTGGACCTCCAATATTGTCTGCAGTTTTCTTATCTGTAACAGGAAATCGTTATTACGTTAACGCAATTTTATTGATTTCATGAATAACATGTTATCAAAGTATTAAAGAGAAATATACCTAAATCTAAAGTTTCTTCAATAACTGGTGTTATGACAACATCTTCGTATGCATCAGGTAACTGATTACCAACAAGCCAAGTCATTTGAAATTTTCCATCGACATTTGTCCACCCGTAATCTGTTGGTGACATGTCAATCATAGTTTTATTGTGTGCATTTCTCCACAAGCACGCAATATACTTAGTTCGCAATAAGTGCTGTTGTAGCTCAGATTGGCAAGGAGGCAAGCAACAAGCATCGTATTTACGGACGTTCAGTGAGAAAGGCTGCGACGTATCTGACACTTTGTAGGTCTTATTAAAGATTTCTATTCTTGCAAGGTTGACATCAGCTAATTTTTTCAAACCATACAAGTGGCAGATAAAAGATTGTAAAATGTAAAAAGAATCTTCTATATTATTATCCTCTGACCCTACATCTGCAAATGTCTTCTGAAAAACATTTGAACCCATAAAAATTTGCAGAGGTTTTTTTTTTTTGGCCTTGTATGTAAAGTACCGGATTGTAATCGCATCCTGTTAGCACGTGAAGAGCTGGTAGCGCTATCGAAATTATTGGGCCGAGCTTAGCATAAAGAGCAGATACGTCAATATAACGGTGTGCATTGTGAACTCCAAGATCCATCCATATTTTAACCGATTCTTGGAGATGTCCCATATTGACCAACATGATGACAACAATATCTGTGCCTGAAGTTCTGATTGTAACTGTGGAATCTTCTTTTATTTGACTTGCCAAAAATACAATTTTTGTATCTGCTTCTTCATGATCAGGACATGAGAGTTCATGATCGATTTTTCAGGTAACTTTATTATCGGTAACTGAATATACATAACACATATCATGATCAACATGAATTGTTTCGTTACTAATAATAGTAGCCATCTCCTGATCAGCTCAATGATGAATTAAAAACTTGACAAAAGCTTCTTTGAATTTGATATATCTTAATTCTTTCTGAAAATTTGCTGTTCTTGTTTATTGAGGACCAGAGATGTAGAACTCCTTGTCATCTACACTAACTCGAAGAACGTGCTCGTTATCTTTGATCGAGCTATCTTTGCACGCTCTAATCTTCATTGACGATCTTTATTGCTTTGGCTCGTATTTTTATTGCTTTGGCTCGTGGAAATTGGCAGATTATATTTTTTTCGTGATTCTTGCATCATTTCCTTCAAATTAACAAAAATTCAACCGCGCTCGAGAATGTCACGACAACGTTTTTTTTTTTTTTCAACTTTGTAACCCTCCCACTCCCTTACGTTACATTCAAATCGTCAGATTTTCTGAATGTACACTTTTTAGCCAGTAATTAACCCACCTTATCTTAATCTAAAGCGCTTCAGTATTTCAGACGATCATTTTTTTTTTTTACTAATCTGAAGAGCTGCCGTAGACGCACGTCCCTACATACAGGACTTAGATATGGTGGAGGTACTGAACATGATGCAAGGTACCCCCCCCCCCCTATGTTCATCTGCCGAGCTCGAGTAAATCCCCAAAAAACACCATGGGCTCCCTATAACTGCTATATAAAGGGCTTTATCTTTCAAGTTCATTTAGAGGAAATTAGGATTAAACAATCTCGCGCAAAATTGTTTTTCCTTTCCCAGTACGCGTGCGAGCCTCACAATGGCCCAGTGGTTATGTCACTGAAAATGATAGATGGCCCAAACGTGAAGGTCCCAGGTTCGGGTCACGTCGCACGGCTGTCGATCTAACGGTCTGGAGTTTAGGTGGGTTTTCTGCAGATGTAAAGTGAATACACGTTAGAGCACCCTAGAATGTCCTCCTACCAAGTCACCCCATGCTTGGCAGACCGCTGCTCGCGGAGTAATGCTATAATCAAACCCCCTAAGTTCGGAATAGCAAATAAGGATTTAATATGAAGAATTACTTTGTTGAAAAGAAATTCTCTTTGGACCAAAAACTTTTGAACACCAAACCGTTAACACGAATTATTGAAAATTTTGATACGTTGTCGGTTTTACAATTGTTACGGCCTTAAAAATTCTTGAAATTAATGATAAAAAATACCTATAAATTATATGCTTTATGCATGTTTTTTTAAAAAAAACTTTACCATATAAAGTTTTTTTTTTTAAAAACTTCGTTGAATTACTTCATGATCGTAATTTGTCCAACCTACCCTTTAAATTCAAATGGGGCCTCAACATGGCACAGTGGTTATGCAACTGAAAATGGTAGACGGCCGAGGTGTGAAGGTCCCGGGTTCGGGTCCCATCGCGCGGCTGTCGATCAAACGGTCTGGAGTTTTGGCAGGGGGGTTTTCTCCAGATGTAACGTGAATACGCGTTAGAACCCCTTAGAAAGTCCTCCTACCAAGGCACCCTCATCCTAGGCAGATACCCCGCGTGCAGGTTTGCCTTAAAGCACAAACACAAAAAAACACATGATCTCTAAGAATAATTTACACAATATATCCTGAATACAAGAATGCTACTTATTCTATGGACCCTTCGGATATTTGAAATTATTTATGACACATGTGATTGAAATTATTATGAACTAACTGTTCGATCTTACATTATAATCTTATATATATATGTCTGAAACTAAAGCTTGATTCAAAGGAGGGCGAATATGATGAGAATGCTTTTTCTGGCATTTTGTCGAAGGTTAAATGTATTTTAAAGAGCTTTATAAAATACTTATTTTCGAGAGATTAAATTTGGTGCTGCCATCTGACGACAGCATTGAGTTAAATAATCAGCTCAAAAACAGTGTACGTGTATGTGCCGATCTACAGGCAAAAAGAGTAAAAGAAATAAGTGAAAGTAAATTTGATAAATTTGTTTTTATTGCGATGGATAACTTATATATAGATGCTTATGATTATCTATTCTAAAATATGGAATCAAGCAAATATCAATTCCAGTAGTAAATTAGCATAATTTGAAAGAATTTCTTGTACATTTTAGGCTAATTTCCGACTTATTTCATAACAAAGTATTGTTATGAATTTTATTGCAAACACTTGTATATATATGTTCATAAGATGTAAATTGTACGTAAATAATGTAAAAATATTTATTATATGTGATAAAATATTCCTTTTCGCCAGGATCGCGAAAGTTTACGAAAATTATAAATTACTAGCTGAATTTCGTCATAATTAATTAATTTAGTGAGCTGGATGTGTTGGCTGCATGGTAAGGTCGCCAACGGTGTGCTAGTAACAATCTGGTGTGCGGAAAAATAGCTAATGTAGTGGCACATTTATGTGCAGAATGGTATTTGCTTAAATGATAATGATTATTTCTTGTTATCAGATAATGCTAAGTTGGCTATCCGCCCCCCCCCCGACTACTATTCCATGATGTCCTCCATTTTTTTTTTAATTTCTGAATCTGGTCACCATAATTTATCACTAATGGACTCGAAAGCGTGTTCCGCCGCAAAAATTACAGGGGATTAGTAGTGCTAACCCTCTCGTCACCGAATTATGAAAAAAAAAGTGCGTGCGTGTAATCTTTACGCGCGATTGAAGTAAAACTTCTCTGACGTTTACGACACATATCACCACTGAAATGATTAAACTTTAACTTAAAATAAATATCATATTATAATTTAATTATATTTATTATTCACGTAATTTACAAAGATTATATAAATAATATATTCATATTATTCATTAAAAATAGGTACTTGAATGTCACTTGAATTTTATATGTATGAAATTATAGGTTTGTGGTAACTATAATGTCAAAAATAAATTTTACTCTCTAAATTTGCTAATTTTCTTGAAAATATAGAAATCTATCGTTGTACCGAAACGTGTTGTTGATTGAAGTCGAGAAGTATTCATAGTTAGATCCAATTTTCCTTTTAAAAAATCAATTAACGGCTGACATTCTTGAGAGCGAAAATTAACATTAAACTCTCAAGTAAGAATCATTGGTAATCCGTGATAATTACTTAGAATCCAGGAAGTGTCCATGTTGTAAGTATTATTCTTTAACTATTTTCTTATACCATTGTTCCGTCTGGAGGTTGCGCATTGAATGGGGGAATGTCCATAGTCTAGTATTATACTTTAACTGTGTTCTATAACTGATGTTTTCCTCTGTTTGTTGGGTTTGAATGCAGGTACTGTACATTTTTTTTTTTTCTATCACAGTGTTTTTAAGCGTTGATTTCGTCTGCTGGTAGGTTTCGAATTATTATTCTGTATCCATGTTTTTAAACTGCAGGTTCTGTCTATTGTTTGGGATTGATTGTAGCCAGGGTCCGTTTTTTTGTACTTTTCCAAATCCATGTATATTATTCATCTAAAAATAAGGATTATCGAGAACCTCCTGTGAGGTTGGGATTACATGTATTGGATGTACCTTCGCAACGCTTATTGATATATAAAATAAAGATTGATGTCTGAAAGATACGGCACTTGACTGTTTTTATCGCCGTTTCTTTCCCTAACAGGTTCTGCGTACTTTTACAGGATGAAGTCGTCGAAAGCAGCAGAGCGGTTGAGCGGTTATTATAAATACTGATCTGAGAACATTGTTAATATTATGAAACAAAAAACTATATCGGTGTCATTGGCGATCAGAAAAAGAAAAGCGTGACGGTTCCTAAAAATTTCTAACTTTCAAAATGTCTCATTTCTACATCATACTCTTTGTTAGACTTAAGTTATACCATTAATACTTTAGATACTACTTGATGTGAAGAACCGTTTTATTTTATAATTAAATAGTTGTGTGTACCCGCTCTTCGCAAGGCAAGAAGAGAACATTTTCCTATAATGTGATCATAACTACTTGTGACAAAACAGAATCTAAGAAAAAAAAAAACTTCAGGTACAGAATTTTCTGTTGAAATTACCGCGGAATATATTAACGCGACGTAGAATTATTTAATGTTTAGTTAGCTGTGATGTAAGATGGCTGTTGAAAAACGAAAAGAAACGAATAGTTTCACGAAATATTTATTAACGCGGTATATTGTGCTTTGATCAATATTGCCCTAGCATATCTAATAACTATTACTTATAGTATCCTTTACTGATACCAATATATTTTCGTTTTTCCATCTTTAATGTTTAATTTAAAGAAATCGTTTAGATATTTGCCACTAATGTAGTTTTTTATTCTTTGGTGATTCATTGCAATTTACGCATTAGTATAAACGATAATCATTTCACTTTCTGGCTGCCATTAAAACAGCTCTCCATATATTTTTATGCATAATTCTTGTCAGATTGGCGTATTTAGCACGTAAATATTTCCTGCGATTCGAAAACGTGTCCCGTTTAAAAATTATATCGAAAATAATACTGGATAATTCATCGTTGAAAAAACAGCTTTAAATTCTTTTTCTGGCAAAGTAATATAAAATAGGGAATAATTTCGTGCGTGGCGTATGTTTTGTTTGTGAGCCCATTATTTTGATTGAGTTTCGAAAGGGGTTTTAATCTCGTTAGATCAAAATGACGTAGATTTCACATGTGGAAACTCAGTTATTTTAAAGTAATTTTAATTATGTTTTATCAAATGGCAATTTTATTCATTGTTACTGTTTCCCAGACAACCATAGTGGAAGATATCATACCGAAATCTTGAAACAGCTTTTATTGAATTCAAAATCCTTCTTTACATAAAAATTCGTAAAAAATCTCCTAATTCATATTTTTCCTCCGTTCTTCTTTTAAAAGTGAACGAAATATATGCTCCGTCTTTTGCCGAAATATAAAAAAGTTATGACAGATAGAATGAAAGATGCAACAGTTTTAAAATTATTTTTACGCAAACGTCGTCAAAAGAGAAATTCTTTTTAAAAATTCCCCAAATTCGGCAAAATATGTTACATAGTCAAAACAAATTGTTTTCAAAAGAAAATTTTCTCCTCTATCCGATGATGCAAATATCGTTTTATTGCGAGTTCAATGACCGGCGTTATTACGTATTATGCAAGAAAAATCGCTAAACATAAAATAAAACATTTTCTAATTCGAATTTCGGAAAAATCGCTCGGAGGCGTCTTAGGATCTGTCCCAGTGAAGCCGTATGCAAAATTCGGTAGGTCTGCGACCAACCGTCTCGGCGCAATGCGATCGAGAGATGCGCGCAAGAACATCGGTGGTCACAAACCTACCTACCTACATAGCTACATACAATGTTTACTCTCTGATTTTATTATATAAGATACGTCACTTCCTTCACTGAGCGTTACTTCCGTCAGAAAAACAATCTGAGTTACCCCCTAGTTGCGCCTAAAGAAGTTTTACTTCAAAAATTCGAGAAAAAAATTTGTCTAGCATTTAATGCATCTAAAATACACTTGCAAATCATGTGTAAACAGATTTTTTTTTTCTAATGTCGCTCTATCTATTATTTTTTAATGATCTACATTTTAGGTTTAATATATTTTTTGTATTTAAGCATTCTCTTATGTTTGAAATTAATTTGAAAACATACACATATTAAGTAAATATTAAAGAATAAGAAAAAACTCCCCTATGAAAAAAGGTAATAAAAAGCTTAAATATTTTGTTAATTTTTCTTCAGAAACCATGAATCATGAATATTACAAACAATGATCTAAATCAGTGGCGCCGACTACGTGGGTGCTCCGGGGCTCAAGCACCCACTGAAAAAAATTCTGTGGGTGCGGAGCACCCACAGAAATTTTAGTACCAAGTCATAATTTGAAGTTCCCAGAAAGGGCTAGGAAAAGACGTTTATGTGGGTGCTTCGGGCTTGTAAAAAAAAATTACGCCTGGATGCTAAGCACCAGCAATCGTCTGATAACCCCAACACAGTGATGTACACTCAAGGAGGGTTTCACCTCCCCCGCCCCAATTATGCCATTACGTAATATGAATATTTGTAATGCATACGGAACTTTTTGGCATTATTTCAGTACTAAATGCTTTATTTGCTTATTAGTTGTGTGATATTTTAAAAGTTTAAAAGAAAATCTTTAATGAGGCCAAATGTATGTGGGTGCTTCGGCATGGACGTCCATATGAGTAACTTTAAGATGAGGGGGGGAGGGGTTATTTCTGGCATTTGTAAGGTCATCGGCCAATCGCGCTTTCAAACATTTTAGTACTGAAATAGTGAAAAAAAGGTTAGCTAATATATAAAATGTTCACTTATACCGACGGCTAGAGGGAGGGACCCGAGCCCCCACCTACTTCCCTATATGAGACACCCATGTCCCTTTATAATTTAGATGCGCATGAGAAACTTCGATGAGACAATCACTGGCGTAACTATAGGGCGGTAGAACGGGCAAAAGCCACGGTCCCCGGACGGAGGGGGAGCCTTTCCAAATAGAAAGCTAGAAAAAGTGAAACTGCAACATGTTGGTTGAGATTCTGTACAATGAGGAAGGACCCTATTCCAATGAATTCATTACGGGCCCTAACGGTATAGTCACGCCACTGATGACGACGAGTGCTTTGCTACTGCATAATTCGAAAATAAAAATTTTAGTGAGGGACAGTTGTTTTTTTTATGTAGTATGTCAGATCTTAAACCACCCACAGAAAAGTTTTCGTGTTTGCTAAATACTTGCATGTATTTTAAAGGAAGTGCATTAATTTGCATGGGAATGAGGAGCACAGCTCCACTACTTCTTTTTTTTCGGGGAAAATTTTACACTATAATTTAAATTTTTATATTACCATCGTAATTGTTTCTGTTGATATTAATTTTATTTACATCGCAAACTAATACAGAGGTAATCAAAAATTAACTTAATAATACCTTAAAATTAGGTAATTAATTTTGTAAATTGCAATACAAAAAATCAGGGCTCTCTTGCACTATTTTTGGATAGAAATTAAACCCTGTTTAATGGCAACTGAATGACAGCTACTTTCCAGCTTATGTCGCTGTAGTTCGGGGAGGAAAAAAAAAAACAAACAACAAAAAAAAAAAAGCATGAAAATTTTGCGTACATAGATTCAAAAAAACTAATTATGTCAAATATTTCAAATTTTTAGGATGTATGTTTTTAGAAACTGCACTATACACTGAAATAAACAATAAACCTGTATCATTTACGAAACCTTTTAGAAAAAAATTCTTAAAAATCGGAAAAGTTTAAGAGAAGTGTTATTCTTTATTTCGGTATGTAGTGCAGCTTATAAAGAATCATCCCTAAATTGTTAGAATCCTTGGTGCGATAGTCTACTTTAATTTGTGTATTAAGACCGTTATGCAGATTTTGTTCTTCTGCATACACCCTTATGTGCCTCGGAGACTGGAAGTAATTAATAAATAAAATTCCAATTAAGTAGTAAACTTAGCACATACTCTAAAATTTTCACAACATGTGCATGGAAAAAAAAAAAAGAATCCAAACAGGTAATATTTATTGTCTACTTATAATAATAATAATTATTATAATAGTTTCTCAATAAGAGTACTAATATTAGACGTGTATGGGGGTCATCTTAACTTTCAGACATTTTAGCACGAAAATAATACTTAGAAGTTCAGTATGCTGTAAAAATGTTTACTATATGCTAGGCAGGGCCTCAACTCTCAATCCCGCACTCACTCATCCGCCCTTCCCTATCTGAGCGCCCCACTCGGAAACCAATGTGCTTTCATAAAATTCAAAGCTTTTTCACAATGCGACCCTTCCTCAAGCCTCCACAGGCAATGCCTTTGGCCACTGTGCGCCCTCCGCCCCCTTTTCTGACGCCACACATATACACGACACTCATCCCTAGAATCCACTCATTCTCCATAGGGTAGAAATGCATGAATGACAAAATGAGACTAGGTTAGCTATGTTATGGCCGCAGAGTAGCGCGAAACACGGGTAATTTGAGCACAAAGCCGCCTGGCTACAATCAGCAAGTTCTCATGCGGAGATAGATAATCACAGGAGTTTAGGTGCAGAAGACATTCCGAGTGAGTGTAGTGGGGAAGCTGACATTTGAGAGGGGTAGTTTTGAATGAATTTAGACGTTCATAAGGATCTAATGGCTGTAAGTGTAGGTTTAATTGTTTGTTAGTTGTAAATTAGGAACATCAAGATCTGTCCTGGTTTACAAGCACCTAATATTACCAACACTTTGTATGTTGATGTGGAACAAAGATAAAAGATGCCGCAGTGTGCATCAAAAAGGTAGTCGGTGCTTTGGTGTTAGATTGAATGAGATCGCGAGGCCTGAGGGGCTGAGGCTTCTAAGGTATAAAGGTTGTCAGCTTTCGATTATAAAGTCTGCAATTTCTCGTTTCTTAGTTTTGAATTATTTTAGTGGCTCAAGTTATGTTAGTTGAAAAAGGATGGAACAGACTGGTCGTGCGCCACACTACCATTCGAGATGCCTTCGTTTATGCAGTTTCTGCGATATTTTGTTCAATTTTTGTTCTTGTTTAACAAAGCGGAATTAGGTACTATTTGCTCTTGATCTCAGCCCAATGCTGTTTTTGTAAAATTATACTGAAATCATGGGCGCATGAACACACATTACTGAAAGGTATGTCTCTCGTAATTTTGCAATTTGAACACTAATGGTAGAGGGTAAAATAGCTCTACTTCAGGAGGATATTCAAATCATGCCTGGATGTTATATGGCCTACAATTAAAAATACCTTTTTGAATAATTATTAACTCTAATGATAAACAACTTTTTTTGTTCTGGTTTATTTTTCTGTTTGCATTTAAATAGTTACCAATCTTTTTTATGTGGTCCTACACACATTTCAACATAGAGAAAACGTTGCATTAATTCATTCCGAGGAAATTATCTAGTTTAATTTTAAAGGTATAATGTTTGTAATTTTTTTGAATTTGTTGGGGAAAAAAAGAAAGAAAATAGTTAAGGCTTAGCTGCAGCTGTTTACAGGGGTACTAAAAATGTAAAAAAAAAAAAAAATACAGGAAATTGAATGAGGCTGAGAAACAATACGTATGAATAACATTTTCTGAAAACTCTGGGGATTTCACACAGGGATGAGAGAGATTAAACAAGAATAACATTGATCGTGAATTGTTACCATTCGAAAACTGAATCACACTTTTTATACAAATTTCCATTTGCATGACAAGAAATTTGACCGATTGTGATATTATTGTTGCATGTTTCCCCCCCCCCCAATTCACTTATATTTTGCTTTTGAAATGTATGATGATTAGTTACAAAACGCATTCAAAATTCTTATAGCTAAAAGTAAAAAAAAAAAAAATGACAGATGAAATAGTGTAATACACTCTCTTTCGTGGTGCTGATTTAATTACTACCAGGGCCAAAGGGGGTGTGCGCGCCAGGAAGTTTCTCAGAATTTTGGACAGAGAATTTGCGTAAGGCAAACAAATTTAAAGGGTGACTCCAGCACAAGGCAGATGTTTTCTAAAAGAAGTGGTATTTCATCAGAAATACTTTCATTTACTTTCAGAACACGAAATCTTGAATTTTAGACTGCTTTGCTGGTCAATCGTTACTAAGACACAAAAACGGTGGAGATCTATTCATTCTATGGAGGGCCCGGGCTCTCAGTCGTTGCTTCCAGCCGTAGGTACCAGAATAATCGGATACCAAAATCGACAACTATTGCATATTAAATAAACTTTGAATGTCGACCTATCAGCGTGCTGGGAAAAAACACGCACAATTATGGTATATAAATACGAAAAAGAAAAAACTAATTATCTTCAAGCACTTCACAATTTTTAGAGATTGTAGGTTCACAAGTCTCTGACTAGACACCCGAATAATACAAAGCGAAAATTTTTATGCAGAATGGCCACTCTTAGAAGTATTTTGCTGTGCAGTTCCACATTTTAAGATTTTCTTCTGAAGTTTGTCATGAAAGTTTTCGCCATTTATTGCAGTGTGTGATGTGCCAGTCTCCTGCATTGTAGAAAGAATTATCCTGAATTTTTTCGAATCCTTGTAGGGGGCAGTTAGTTTATTTTATATTTGTGTACCACAAAACCGTGAAGACAGATATCGTATTCTTGCGATCTATACCCTCAGATATTGGGATATTTTATGGTGGAGCAGTAAAATGTGGCACGAAAAGTCAAATGATTGAGGTTGTTACGAGGCAAGGAAGGCAAATGAAGTTATAGGAAAAAGATTCCATATAGGTTGAGAAAGTGTATCGTTATTCAAGAGTGTGCCCGTATCTTTTTCTTCTTTGTTCGGCATAAAAAAACTCATCTGCGGAATCGAAATCTTAGGTTCTTAGAAAATCACGCTACTTAAAACTATTTTACATTCATAGGCCAAGTATCATTCCATACTGTAGGCTCCCCCCTTTAAAAATTAATTGTCACGTTTTGGGCACGCAAATCTTAGTCGATCGCTATATCAAAAATTACAAACCACTATTGTGCTGACTTTCAACATTTTGTTAGGCTTCGCCCGCCTCCGCACCCCCCCCCTTACTGGACTTTTTAGGTCGCACCTACAGACCAGAAATTTTGTAAAGTCTGGCGCCTCTGATCTAAATTGAGTGATACTTGCACATAGTAGTGTCACGGATTCAGGGCCTACTAATTTAGAAGGGGGCGATTAATATAGTGTTCTATTCTATAGTGAATTAACAGTATCACAGCAAAGTAAACTAAAATGGTTGTAAATCGAAGTTCCCACCTCCCTTACAATATCGCTGATTTGAAATTAGCCTTATATAGAGGTTTTCAGGGGTAAAAGAGAGGGTTATAAGAAGTAAAAAAAACAAATAAGACACCGTATTTTAGGCACATGCGGTTTACATTTTATCGATCAAATGTTAATTAGTTGTAGAAATGATCATTTTTGTTTTCTATAAGAGACACTACGACGGTCACCCCATTTTAAATCTTAATAAAAGCTCAATACTGCAAAATAAAATTCAAATTTCTTTTCGATAATAGATTTTTTTTGACGGAAAACAAATTAAATGATACATTAAAGTATATTGTTTTGACTGGAGGTTTTCACTCTATCCTCAGAATAAAGTCACAAATTTGAAAAAAATAGGGCATACTTATTGTTGCAGATTGGCAACTGAAGGTAAATATTATGTGATTATTGTACAGAATGAATTAATTTTTGAATTTAAAAAAAAATAGTTAGGTATTTTAGAAACTTGATTTCAAATTATAATTTAAAGTGATGGGTGATACCATTTGTATGTTTGTCAAAATATGTTATTATAGATGTGTTTTGTAAAAATTTCGAAAAGTTTTTTTTTTTTTTTTTATTTTTTTTTTTTTTTTTTCTTTTTTTTTGTTTTTTTCCGTCATTCAATTTAATATTAATTCATTCTATGTATACATGTGTAGGTTAGAGCCTGTAGGTACAGATGTGGGGCAGAAATTTGTATTACAGGCCCCAATGCAGATAGAAAAGCCTATATTAATGAAAGTGCGATTGCCAGAAAAAATCTGCAGGAGTTAAAAAACCGTTCAATTAGTGACGCACACTGGAAGCGTCGATCTAAAAAACATGAGCGGTATTCTCAAAAGAATTAGGCAGCAAAAGGTTGCGTCCAGGAGTTGTAATAAAAGCAAGTCTCAAAAATAAACGGAATTGGGGCAGAATAATGGGATAATATGTTCGGAAAGGAATGGAATTCCATGCTAACGTGCAAAAGTCATTGATATCGATAAGAAAGAAAGAGTGTACTTCAGCTTCAATGGTCCACGGACGCAGGAAAATTTATGTAATAATTTGTAATCGGCAGTTGCAGCCTCGGATAGAGTTAGAAAAAATCTTTGGTGAAAGTCGAACATATAAATTATCATTTTTTGGCGTTCTTTGAAAAAGAGTGGGAAAAACGAATGTTCGCTAGCTAGAAAATCTATTGTTGATGTATCGCGGAGGACAGCCTTGTGCAGTTTTACAATAAGGGGGCAAAGCCGCGAAAGAAGGGGGAAGTCATATGATATGTCAATATTGACCGCTGTTCGTGGGTTCAGGGCGTAGGCGGTCAATTTGCGGGAAGCTATTTGATGTTGGTCGGTGAGAATTTCGTTGGTGCAAAACTTGCAGAAAAGGAAAAATATAATAAACAATCAAGGGAGAGAAAAAAATTGAAAATAATATTCTATAGAAAAAACATGGGTAGGTGTTGACGATAAGGCTTGTAGAAATCCAATGAGAAAGTGTTGAAGATTTGAGGAATAGACAATGGCAAGTTAGAGGAGAGGGTAAATTTCGGGCAAAAAGAGTTAGTAAACATGGTCGTTTGAGGGAGACATTTAGGGGCCACAGAGTGGCTAAACTAATTATATTATGAGATTTAGGGAAAAAAAATTTGGGGGACGAAGATTTTGAGTATAAACTGAGGACTGCGAACAGCCAGTAGAAAGGGAGTAATTTTTTAGGGAGGTTCTCAGAAGTTTCCTCAGATAGTTTGAGATTTTCGATCGTTTTGCAAAGGTTTCTCGTTCGTTGAGTAGTTAAATTTTTCAGTCGTTTAAGAAACTTTCTCAGGAATTTTACCATATGTGATCAATCATTTGTGGAATATTTAAATCAGTGTGTTTACAAAATAATAAACTAAAGATGACCATCCCTTCTCTGCCTGCACCGGATTATCAGGTAAAGTCTCAATAGGCCAATCTAATCAATTAAAAGAGTGACAAATTTGTAATTAATTAGATAATATTGGTGTATTATTAGCTAGAGAAAAAAGTAAAAAAACGTAAAGTAGTTATAATGTGTTTTGGTAAAGCAATGAATAAATTATATTGGTTCTACTTAAGGCCGATTTTCGGAGATCAGTTTAAATATATTTTTTGTAAATTGTAAATTACGATTTTTTATATTATAATAAAATGTTTGTTATACGGTAATAGTTTTAAATTCCATTGATTTGCTTTTCGTCAGGAAAATACACTAACGCAAAATGTTTGTAAAAAAAATTTGATTTATTTTACCACATTCTGTAGAACAGTTTAAATACCTATTTATGTAGTAACAGTTTAATAATAACTTTTTATATACCTTTGATAAATAAGATTACGCAGATGGGGTCTTTATAAGCAATGAATCCGATTATTTCATACCTTATTTCATCGGCTAAAAGTAAGGTGTATAAATTCGTCAAACCCATTTATTTCATGTTAAAATACGAGGGGATGTGCGCAACGTAACATATAGTTAATACTCAGTTACAACATATGGGCAATTTGTTTGTTATTTTGGTATGTTATTCGGTATCTTATTAGTTGGTATCGTATTTTGAGTATATTGGTAACTTTGATCGTATTTTTTTTGATCCATTTAGTGAATGTTACATTATAAAAGTGAATTAATTTGGTATGGTATAAGGTATCATGGGTTTTGGTTATTAGCATAACATTTTATACATACCTTACCTTTATACATACTTGCACAAATTGTGTATCCCTACCGCCCCACACGGCCCCCCCCCCGAGGCCCTCTGTTAAAAAACTGCCGATATACGAGAGATCACCTTCTAGGCTGGCCCGTTCCATTCAACCACATCGAGCTACGATTTCAGATTATTAGGTATTCATAATTTCGAAGCTCCGGATTCCTATGAGTGGACAACAAAGTGCGCGCTCACAGTTCTCACGGTTACAAGTAGGAAAACTCGTAAATTTTATAATGCGAAATTTTTTTTCCTGTTGCAAAAATGCCCTCAGCGGAATGCCAAAAACCTTAAAAAGCACCGGAAATGGTATGTATATCTCACAAAAAAAATAGACGCGTTATGCACACACACTAAAAAGAGCTGAATATTCGTGGCCAGAGTCATTGCATCGGCTTTGTACAAACATCTGACTGAAAAAACCTACATTGGGCACCTGCTTTTTATGCATTTTTTGCGCTGAGTATCTAGCGAATGGCTTTTTGCAATTGTTGTCATTATATAAACTCTATCATATGCTAATTGTCTCCATGTACCCGGTCGTGGTTTTTTTTCGCCATTCGGAGATCTGCTTTTGTGTGTGCATTAAAGCGTCTGGTTTTTATGATACACATACCGTTCCAAAGCCTTCGTGCGGTTTTCTCGTGTTC
>JAWZYV010000200.1:0-21002 GCA_038373885.1 Cheiracanthium punctorium
CCCATTTCTTCAGCTTGCTAAGTGAGCAATTTGGGTTGGTTAAAATACCAATATGATAGCAATGGTCTACAAACTACCAATACCAATTTTGCTAAAACTCCTTTATTTTGTGATTTATCTGGTATTTTCCTTCCTAAGACGATTTTGCAGCTCATATTTGGAGTTTCCGTTAAAAATTGGCTGTGTGACATTTATCCATTTACAGGGTAAATAAAAGAACTTCCTTAGCCTTCAGTTCTTAGATTTATATCCTACGCTCTTAAACTATTCATAAGTTTTATGTTCTCCAACCACGCATAAATTTGACTCTAATGCTCTTTACATTTTCAGCGAGCGAAGACAACGGTTAGTTTACTCCCATCATTGGACTCAAAATTCATCACAGTTGCTCAGAATATCGCGTACTAGCTCAACTCTAGTTCTAAATGTTCTTCGAAATGAATTAAAGAAGAGTACTAAAAGTACTTCGAAATTTATTCAGCGAATTATTATTTTAGTAATTTACTAGCTGCATGCCCGTTCTCCGCACGGTAGGGAACCAAACTTTTTCTTACATTTATAGTTCGAATTGGTTCCAGTGATTTGGAAACTAAAAATAAGCAAAATGATTTGACTCTTGGGGTAAAGTTACTCATTAGCTATTTGTAAAGTTAGTATAAGTACTGACCTGAGATCCTTGTTAATATTATGACGCAAAAAACTATGTCGGTGTCATTCGCGATTAGAAAAGAAAAGCGTAACGGTTTGCAGTGGAAATTCCTAATTTTCAAAATGTCTCATTTCTACATCATAATCTTTTTTAGATTTAAGTTATGCCATTAATACCTTAGATACTACATAATGTGGAGAACTGTTTTATTTTATAATTAAATTTAATAGTTAAGTACCCGCTCTTCGCAAGGCAAGAAGAGAACATTTTACTAAAATGTGATCATAACTACTTGTGACAAAACAGAATCTGCAAGAAAAAAGAAAGTTCTGTTACAGTCTTTTCTGTTGAAACTACCGCGGAATATATTAACGCGATGTAGAATTACTTAATGTTTAGTTAGCTGTGATGTAATACGGCTGTTAAAAAATGAATAGAAGACTTTGTTTCACGAAATATTTATTAATGCGGTTTATTGTGCTTTGATCAATATTGCCTTAGCATATCCACTTACTATTACTTATACTATCTTTTACTGATACCAATACAATATATTTTCGTTTTGCAACCGTTAATGCTTATAATTTAAAGAAACGGTTTAGATATTTGCCACGAATGTAGTCTTTTACTCTTTGGTGATTCTTTGCAATTTACGCATTAGCATAAACGATAATCATTTCACTTTATGGTTGCCACTAAATCAGCTCACCATAAATTTTTACGCATAATTCTTGCAGATTGGCGTATTTAGCACCAGGGCCCTATTATCGCACGGGCAAATCGGGACTTTGCCCAGTGCCCCCGGCTCGAAATGATTTTTTATAAAAAAAAATTATGAAAAATTAAGCAAATTTCATAGATGGGGGGCCCCAAATTCATAAATACCGGGGGGCCCCTGATTATGATGCCCGGGGGCCCCTGTTGATCATAATCAGGTCCTGATTAACACCGCAATATGTTTCCTGTGATTCTAAAACGTGTCCCGTTTAAAATCTCAATTGAAAATAATGCTGGATAATTCACTGTTGTAAAAACAGCATTCAGTTCTTTTTCTGGCAACGTAAAATAAAATATAGACTTATTTCATGCGTGGCGTATGTTTTACTTGTGAGTCCATTATTCTGATTGACTTTCGAAAGGGCGTGACATCAAAATGACGCACATTTCACAAGCGAAAATTTAGTTATTTTAGAGTAATTTTATTTATTTTTTTCAACTGGCAATTTTAATCATTGTTACTGTCTCCAAGACAACCAAACCGCAATATATCATACCGAAATTTTTAAGCAGCTGCTATTGAAATGAAAATCCTTCTTTACTTAAAAATTCGTAAAAAAACTCCTAATTTATTTTTTCCTCTGGTTTTTCTTTTAAAAGAGGGCGAAATGTATGCTCCGCCATTTGACAAAATATAAAAAAGTTATGACTGATAGAATTCAAGATGCAGCAGTTCTAAAAATATTTTACGAAAGTCAGCGTCAAATTTAATTTTATTTGAAAAATTCCCAAAAATCTGAAAAATTATGTTACACAGTCCGAACAAAAAGTTTTTAAAAGAAAATTTTCTCCTCTATCCGATGATGTAAATATCGTTTTCTTGCAAGTATAATTACCGGCGTTATTACGTATTAAGCGAGAAAATCGCTAAAAATCGGACAAAACATAAAATAAAACATTTTCTAATTCGAATTTCGAAAAAATCGCTTCGAGGCGTGTTAGGATCTGTCCTAGTGAAGCCGTATGCAAAATTCGGTAGGTGTGCAACCAAGCGCCTCGGCGCATGCTCACGAATGTGCTGAAATCGGACATTTGAGAGCTTTCTACCCTGAAAATTGCGAAAAATCGTTAAAATTAGGGAACGGGTGGATTTCCAGAATTTTAAAGTAGCCTACGGCCTATTCTATGTCGTTTTACGTCTATGTGCAAAATTTCAAGCCGATCGGTCTGACGGCGTGGGAGGAGTTACCGGACGAACAAACAAACAAACAGACAAACTTTCACATTTATATAATAGATTTTAGAACAGCACGTTCCTTTCTAAAACTTTTATAATGCGTTTTTCTCCTTTAATATTCCATTATGATTGAATGAAGAAAGAAAGAAACAAACAAAAACTTTAAAATTATTTTTTATTATTTTCAGAGAGTGAGTATTTTATTTATGTTTTTATCTGAAAAATGAAAAAAAAAATCATTTCGTTTCGATATTGTAATGAGATCAATGTTGGCTGAAATAAAATTAAAGGAAGAACTTAAGCCTAAGCATTAGCAATTAGTGCTAATATTTTATTTTGAGTGATGCAGTAAATCAGTACAAAAGCTGAATATTTGAACTTTGACGCAGATGGAATTTCTCTCTAAAAGTATTATATCGCACTTTTGTCTCCCTTTTTAATATTAATTATGATAAAAAGGAAGAAAAAAATGCTAGTTTTCTATTATCACTCTTTACGGTGAATTGGCACATGTTTAAAATGTAAATAAAACTGAGAGATTTTGTTTTGATGATCATTAGTAGATACATAAATATTAATTCTGCAAATCTACATGTCTATGAAATTGTGTGCCTTGATGCATGTGAACTTCAAGGAACTCTGAAACATGTTATGAGTAGAAATAAAGTGTTCTTTTGTAAACTGTTATAGCTTATCAAGTTATTGAAGTTAGTGTCAAGGTAAAGGAGTAAAAGGCCAAATTATTACTATTACAAATACTATTACTATTATTGCTGGGATCTCATGAAGTAAATAAAAGAAGAACAGTATAGAAAAAATTGAAAATGGTCTCACATCATGAAAAAACGGTTAGTACATGTTATGGTTTCACGAGACTCATTGGTTGAAATCCGTGTAAAGAAATTCTTAGGCAACATATGAATAAAGAATACTTAATTAAAAAATCATACCATTATAATAGAAGAAGCTCAAACGATCAAGAAGAGTAAATGATTTTTCCAGAGATCAGATTCTTCCATTCACATCCGAAGAAAATTCCTTTTAATTTGACACTTCTTTAACTTTTCTATATTAACCATAGATAAATTTGAGAAGTTATTGGATTGGAATAAAGGCTAAAATCACACCTTTTATATAATTACTAGCAGCGTACCCGTTCTCCGCACGGTAGGGAACAAAACTTTTTCTTACATGTATAATTCGAATTGATTCCAGTAATGTGGAATCTAAAAATAAACAAAATGATTTGACTCTTGGCGTAAAGTTACTCACTAGTTATTCGTAAAGTTAGTATAAATACTGATCTGAGAACATTGTTAATATTATGGAAAAAAAAAACTATGTCGGTGTCTTTGGCGATCAGAAAAAGAAAAGCGTGACGGTTCCTAAAAATATATAACTTTCAAAATGTCTCATTTCTACATCATACTCTTTTTCAGATTTAAGTTATACTATTAATACCTTATATACTACATGATGTGAAGAACCGTTTTATTTATAATTAAATAGTTGTGTACCCGCTCTTCGCAAGGCAAGAACAGAACATTTTCCTAAAATGTGATCATAACTACTTGTGACAAAACAGAATCTCCAAGAAAAAAAAAAATTCAGGTACAGAATTTTCTGTTAAAATTACCGCGGGATATATTAACGCGACGTAGAATTATTTAATGTTTAGTTAGCTGTGATGTAAGATGGCTGTTGAAAAACGAAAAGAAACGAATAGTTTCACGAAATATTTTTTAACGCGGTATATTGTGCTTTGATCAATATTGCCCTAGCATATCTAATAACTATTACTTATAGTATCCTTTACTGATACCAATATATTTTTGTATTTCCATCTTTAATGTTTAATTTAAAGAAACGGTTTAGATATTTGCCACTAATGTAGTTTTTTATTCCTTGGTGATTCTTTGCAATTTACGCATTAGTATAAACGATTATCATTTCACTTTCTGGCTGCCATTAAAACAGCTCTCCATACATTTTTATGCATAATTCTTGTCAGATTGGCGTATTTAGCGCGTAAATATTTCCTGTGTTTCGAAAACGTGTCCCGTTTAAAAATTATATCGAAAATAATGCTGGATAATTCATCGTTGAAAACACATCATTCAGTTCTTTTTCTGGCAACGTAATATAAAATAGGGAATAATTTCGTGCGTGGCGTATGTTTTGTTTGTGAGCCCATTATTTTGATTGAGTTTCGAAAGGGGTTTTAATCTCGTTACATCAAAATGACGTAGATTTCACATGTGGAAACTCAGTTATTTTAAAGTCATTTTATTTATGTTTTTCAAACGGCAATTTTATTCATTGTTACTGTTTCCCAGACAACCATAGCGGAAGATATCATACCGAAATCTTGAAACAGCTTTTATTGAAATCAAAATCCTTCTTTACATAAAAATTCGTAAAAAATCTCCTAATTTATATTTTTCCTCCGTTCTTCTTTTAAAAGTGGGCGAAATATATGATCCGTCTTTTGCCGAAATATAAAAAAGTTATGACAGATAGAATGAAAGATGCAACAGTTTTAAAATTATTTTTACGCAAACGTCGTCAAAAGAGAAATTCTTTTTAAAAATTCCCCAAAATCGGCAAAATATGTTACATAGTCAAAATAAACTGTTTTCGAAAGAAAATTTTCTCCTCTATCCGATAATGCAAATATCGTTTTTATTGCGAGTGCAATGACCGGCGTTATTACGTATTATGCAAGAAAAATCGCTAAAAATCGGACAAAACATAAAATAAAACATTTTCTAATTCGAATTTCGGAAAAATCGCTCCGAGGAGTCTTAGGATATGTCCCAGTGAAGCCGTATGCAAAATTCGGTAGCTCTGCGATCCACCATCTCGGCGCAATGCGATCAAGAGACGTGCGCAAGAACATCCGTGGTCACAAACTTACCTACCTATAGCTACATACAATGTTTACTCTCGGATTTTATTATATACTAGCTGCGTGCCCGTTCTCCGCACGGCAGGGAACGAAAATATTTCTTACATGTATAATTCGATTTGATTCCAATGGTTTGGAATCTAAAAATAAACAAAATGACTTGACTCTTGGCGTAAAACTACTCATTAGTTATTCGTAAAGTTACTAAAAGTACTGACCTGTGACCATTGTTAATATCATGACGGAAAAAACTGTGTCGGTGTCATTCACGATCAGAAAAGAAAAAAGGGTTACGGTTTGCAGTGAAAATTCCTAATTTTCAAAATAGCTCATTTCTGCATCATACTCTTTTTTAGATTTAAGTTATGCCATTAATACCTTAGATACTACATGATGTGGAGAACCGTTTTATTTTATAATTAAATAGTTGTGTACCCGCTCTTCGCAAAGCAAGAGGAGAAAATTTTCCTAAAATGTGACCATAACTACTTGTGACAAAACAGAATCTCCAAGAAAAAAAAAGTTCAGATAGTGTGTTTTCTGTGGAAACTACCGCGGGATATATTAACGCGACTTAAAATTATTTAATGTTTAGTTAGCTGTGATGTAAGACGGCTGTTGAAAAACGAATAGAAACGAATAGTTTCACGAAGTATTTATTAATGCAGCATATTGTGCTTTGATCAATATTGCCCTAGCATATCTACTAACTATTACTTATACTTTCTTTTACTGATACCAATATATTTTCGTTTTTCCATCTTTAATGCTTAATTTAAAGAAACGGTTTAGATATTTGCTACGAATGTAGTCTTTTATTGTTTGGCGATTCTTTGCAATTTACGCATTAGCATAAACGATAATCGTTTCACTTTATCGTTGCCATTAAAACAGCTTTCCATACATTTTTATGCACAATTCTTGTCAGATTGATATATTTAGCTCCGCAAAATATTTCTTGCAATTCGAAAATGTGTCCCGTTTAAAAACTCAATCGAAAATAATGCTGGGTAATTCATTGTTTAAAAAACAGCATTCATTTCTTTTTCTGGCAACGTAATATAAAACATGGAATTATTTCGTAGGTGCGTGTGACTCCATTATTCTGATTGAGTTTCGAAAGGGGTTTTAAACTCGTTACACGAAAATGATGTAGATTTCGCATGCGAAAATTCAGTTATTTTAAAGTAATTTTATTTATTTTTTTCAACTGGCAATTTTATTCATTGTTACTGTTCCCAAGACAACCATAGCGGAAGATATCATACCGAAATCTTGAAGCAGCTTTTTTTGAAATAAAAATCTCCTAATTTATATTTTTCCTCCGTTCTTCTTTTAAAAGTGGGCGAATTGTATGCTCCGTCTTTAGCCACAATATAAAAATGTTATGACGGATACAATTAAAGATGCAACGGTTTTAAAATTATTTTACGCAAACTTCGTCAAAAGAGAAATTATTTTTAAAAATTCCCCCAAAATCGGCCAAATATGTTACATAGTCAAAACAAACTGTTTTCGAAAGAAAATTTTCTCCTCTGTCCGATGATGCAAACATCGTTTTACTGCGAGTGCAATGACCGGTGTTATTACGTATTATGCAAGACAAATCGCTAAAAATCGGACAAAACATAAAATAAAACTTTTTCTAATTCGAATTTCGAAAAAATCGCTCCGAGGCGTGTTAGGATCTATCCTAGTGAAGCCGTATGCAAAATTCGGTAGGTCTGCGACCAACCGTCTCGTCGCAATGCGATCGAGCGACGGGCGCAAAAAGATTGGTGGTCACAAACCTACCTAAAAACCTAGCTACATACAATGTTGACTCTCGGATTTTATTATATATAAGACTAGCTGAGTACCCGTTCTCCGCACGGTGGGAAACGTATATTTTCCTTAAACATATATAATTCGAATTAAACCCAGTAATTCGGAATTTCAAAACGTGAAAAAATACTTGGGTCGTGACTAAAAGTTGACGTCATTAGTGCAAATTTTAGACGATTGCAACATGACACAAAAACTACGTCAATGTGACTGGCGATCAAAAAAGAAAGAACTTTATGGTATGCAGACAAAACTTTTCTCTTTCGAAAAATGCCCGATTTCTACATCATATAATTCTCTTTGTGAGGTTTAATTTATAGCATTAATATATAGTATATACCACATAAATAACATTATATGATGTTGACAGTAATTTTATCTTGCATTTTTCAAAGCGTGGACAATGCATTAGGGCAGTTATGTTACACACGACTTTATTAAATTTTACCTAAATTAAAAAACCTACATGAAACAATGGATGCATCATTTACGTTTAAAAGCCAAGAATGTATCCTGCTCCTGTCAAAATCATGTCGCTTTTGTAAATGAAAACGTTCGTGATGTAACTTCTGAGAGAAAACTTATTACCCTTATTGAACTCTTAATGCAGTATCACACTTGTTACATAAAAGTGACGTTTATCTCACTGTCAATTCGCGCTAAATAAATAACTAATTTCATTTTTCATTTTTTACAGATTACAGTTTACCCCTTTATAACATGAGTCTACAACACGAATTCTTAGAACACGACGAAAACATTACGATCGTTTCGTGTAACACTTTAAAAGAGACTCGTACAGAACGGTGAAATGAGACATATGTTCTGATATTATGACGTCTTAGCTCCTGTAATTAACATTCCTTTTGAATGGCAACACCAACACCATTGCATTTTTACGGAGGGCAAATAAGTTTTGCTGCGATTATATCGCGCAGTCCGCACTCCAGGTGGAGTATTACGCAGGACCCGTACAACACGGATTCCTATTACACGGAACGTATCTACCGTGTTAGGGAATCTACTGTAGTTGCATAGTGTCAAATTCAATAGTTAAGAAAATTCTGGGTTGCTGTATTTAGTAATATTTCATCTCACCTTGGTGGCCGAAATGTATTAAAACCAAATATCCGAACTGTATCAAAAGTAAAATTTACTAAAAGAAAATTTTTTTAATTTTGTATAACCCTCAGAACAACTTCGGAGTTTGCCATCTATGACGGTTTTTCATGACGTGACAACTGATGCTTGCGTACAGTTGCATAGCCAAGGAGGGGATAGGGGGTCACAACCCCCCCAAGCGGAGTTTTTTGCCATACAAAATGTATATTCTTCACTCCCTTATCCCACACACGTGTGCATATATGTGAGTTGCAGTAGTCGTAACATTCCCATGAAAAATTTCTGGCTACTCCTGCTTAATCAATATTTTTCAGGATCGCAATCTCCGCAGTAAAAAAATGGTCTAAAAATTGTGACACCAGAAAATTCTGATTAACGCAATGGGGTTACACAAATACGCGCCGGACATACGCTCTTGCTTCCGGAGGAGCAAATACATTAGAGGGTATGTGCTGCTCCGGATAATCTGCCAGCAAAACAGCAAAAATGACGTAAAAAGTGACATCCACACTCGAAGGAAATAAAATTAAAGGTATGTAGAATTGCATAAAAACTTCGATTATTTTTAAGGTGCAAGTCTGTTACAGTTCTATCTGTTTCGCAATTGATGCGTTTTCACTTTATCGATTTTTAAAAGCTGTAGAAATGAGTTGTTTCACATAATTGTAAAATTTAACAACTTAAGTGGCAACAATGGATTCCGTTGCTACGGAAACTATAGCAATGTTAAAAATAGAACATGAAATGAGTTATTCATGTTTACTTTGCTAGAACTGCCATATTGGCGAAATTAATGCCGCCAGTCGATGGCAAATAGCTCAAACCACAAATTAAACTTGACACTAAAGGCAATACGCAATACTTTGTTTGGCGGAATTATAAATATATATATATCTGTGCATACGCTAGTAGCATCGGGTCATCTCAATTGTGGAATGGAATTAATAATACTTCCAGAGTTGTACTATATTTGAATATTTCTCGCCAAGTTTGCTAAGAAATGTACTAATGTAGGAATCAACATACATTTCAATACGTAAAACAGAAAATATATTAGATAGTATTAATTACGCCTTTCTAACAGCTTCTAGTAAAAGAAACTTCAGTAGCGCTGCTTTAACAAATAAGAATCAATTATTTATTACACAGTACTTCGATCGCCAAAATGCCAATATACACCATTTTGCGAGATTTTTTTGTTTTCAGGGAATTATTCGAAGCATTGATTTAACAGCAATTAAAATGGGAAATAATTATCTATCATTTATATGGTATATCAAAATTTGTATGGCAAAATTTAATGCAGGCATATTATTGATAAGTAGCAGTTATTTAAATTATTATTAACTATAAAGGGTTTTAATTACCGTTAACTACCATGTACAAAATGCGAGAATTTCAATTTTCTGAAATTTGGCGGAATTTCTCTAACTTAAATCAGTTTACTTAATTTGGTGAAAATTCTATGGATCGTTTAAAATCGCTTTAATAACTGCATTATTTCTATATGAAACATCGAAGTATAGCGCCGTAAAACTTATACTTGTTATTAAAAATACTATTTCGTCACGCTCTCAGTAATTTGCGCCAAGCCCAAAACTGTGCAAATCGGTAGAACCTACTACTTTCTCAAAATCGCCAAATGAGCCATTTTTATTTCGCCAAACTAAAAAATATACATATTAGTCTCGGAAATCGCTCAATCCCTTATTCTTTTACACATAAAAAACATTGAATTCCTGCTCTGATTTAACATGAACGCAATATTTTAATTAAAAAATAACTTTGTAAATAATCTAATCAGAAAAGAATCATTATTCTTTTATTTTTACTGCAGGAGTCTAAATAATTTAATTAAATAGCCAAACATGGCAACCTCGATGCTTATTTCTCACTTTTTTGACTACGGGGTTACAATCACGGAATTGCGGAGAGCAAAAATTAGCGTTTTTGATGGGTTTTTTTTATCAATATCTCCTAAACTAATTCGAATTTCGAAATTTAAATTAGCGGAGGTTCTTTCTCGAAATTTTCCAAATTCGTGGATACCTCGGTCGAAACTCAACTCCCAGCCGTTTAGGAGGAGATGATGCTACGCACACACACACACACACACACACAGACAGACGCGCACAGATTTTAATAGTATAGACTAGCTGCGTACCCGTTCTCCGCACGATGGGAAACGCATATTTTCCTTACACATATATAATTCGAATTAAACCTAAGAATGCGGAATCTCAAAACGTGAAGACTAAAAGTTGACGTCATGAGTGCAAATTTTAGACTATTGCAACAGGACACAAAAACTACGTCAATGTGACAGGTGATCAAAAAAGAAAGAACTTTATGGTATGCAGACAAAACTTTTCTCTGTCGAAAAATGCCTGATTTCTACATCATATAATTCTCTTTGTGAGGTTTAATTTATAGCATTAATATATAGTATATACCACATAAATAACATTACATGATGTTGACAACAATTTTATTTTGCATTTTTCAAAGCGTGGACAATGCATTAGCGCAGTTATGTTACACACGACTTTATTAAATTTTACCTAAATTAAAATACCTACATGAAACAATGAATGCATCATTTACGTTTAAAAGCCAAAAATGTACCCTGCTCCGGTGAAAATCATGTCACTTTTGTAAATGAAAACGCTCTTGATGTAACTTCTGAGAAAAAGCTTATTACCCTTATTGAACTCTTAATGCAGTATCACACTTGTTACATAAAACTGACGTTTATCTCACTGTCAATTCGCGCTAAATAAATAACTAATTTCATTTTTCATTTATTACAGATTACAGTTTACCCCTTTATAACATGAGTCTACAACACGAATTCTTAGAACACGACGAAAACATTACGATCGTTTCGTGTAACACTTTAAAAGAGACTCGTACAGAACGGTGAAATGAGACATATGTTCTGATATTATGACGTCTTAGCTCCTGTAATTAACATTCCTTTTGAATGGCAACACCAACATCATTGCATTTTTACGGAGGGCAAATAAGTTTTGCTGCGATTATATCGCGCAGTCCGCACTCCAGGTGGAGTATTACGCAGGACCCGTACAACACGGATTCCTATTACACGGAACGTATCTACCGTGTTAGGGAATCTACTGTAGTTGCATAGTGTCAAATTCAATAGTTAAGAAAATTCTGGGTTGCTGTATTTAGTAATATTTCATCTCACCTTGGTGGCCGAAATGTATTAAAACCAAATATCCGAACTGTATCAAAAGTAAAATTTACTAAAAGAAAATTTTTTTAATTTTGTATAACCCTCAGAACAACTTCGGAGTTTGCCATCTATGACGGTTTTTCATGACGTGACAACTGATGCTTGCGTACAGTTGCATAGCCAAGGAGGGGATAGGGGGTCACAACCCCCCCAAGCGGAGTTTTTTGCCATACAAAATGTATATTCTTCACTCCCTTATCCCACACACGTGTGCATATATGTGAGTTGCAGTAGTCGTAACATTCCCATGAAAAATTTCTGGCTACTCCTGCTTAATCAATATTTTTCAGGATCGCAATCTCCGCAGTAAAAAAATGGTCTAAAAATTGTGACACCAGAAAATTCTGATTAACGCAATGGGGTTACACAAATACGCGCCGGACATACGCTCTTGCTTCCGGAGGAGCAAATACATTAGAGGGTATGTGCTGCTCCGGATAATCTGCCAGCAAAACAGCAAAAATGACGTAAAAAGTGACATCCACACTCGAAGGAAATAAAATTAAAGGTATGTAGAATTGCATAAAAACTTCGATTATTTTTAAGGTGCAAGTCTGTTACAGTTCTATCTGTTTCGCAATTGATGCGTTTTCACTTTATCGATTTTTAAAAGCTGTAGAAATGAGTTGTTTCACATAATTGTAAAATTTAACAACTTAAGTGGCAACAATGGATTCCGTTGCTACGGAAACTATAGCAATGTTAAAAATAGAACATGAAATGAGTTATTCATGTTTACTTTGCTAGAACTGCCATATTGGCGAAATTAATGCCGCCAGTCGATGGCAAATAGCTCAAACCACAAATTAAACTTGACACTAAAGGCAATACGCAATACTTTGTTTGGCGGAATTATAAATATATATATATCTGTGCATACGCTAGTAGCATCGGGTCATCTCAATTGTGGAATGGAATTAATAATACTTCCAGAGTTGTACTATATTTGAATATTTCTCGCCAAGTTTGCTAAGAAATGTACTAATGTAGGAATCAACATACATTTCAATACGTAAAACAGAAAATATATTAGATAGTATTAATTACGCCTTTCTAACAGCTTCTAGTAAAAGAAACTTCAGTAGCGCTGCTTTAACAAATAAGAATCAATTATTTATTACACAGTACTTCGATCGCCAAAATGCCAATATACACCATTTTGCGAGATTTTTTTGTTTTCAGGGAATTATTCGAAGCATTGATTTAACAGCAATTAAAATGGGAAATAATTATCTATCATTTATATGGTATATCAAAATTTGTATGGCAAAATTTAATGCAGGCATATTATTGATAAGTAGCAGTTATTTAAATTATTATTAACTATAAAGGGTTTTAATTACCGTTAACTACCATGTACAAAATGCGAGAATTTCAATTTTCTGAAATTTGGCGGAATTTCTCTAACTTAAATCAGTTTACTTAATTTGGTGAAAATTCTATGGATCGTTTAAAATCGCTTTAATAACTGCATTATTTCTATATGAAACATCGAAGTATAGCGCCGTAAAACTTATACTTGTTATTAAAAATACTATTTCGTCACGCTCTCAGTAATTTGCGCCAAGCCCAAAACTGTGCAAATCGGTAGAACCTACTACTTTCTCAAAATCGCCAAATGAGCCATTTTTATTTCGCCAAACTAAAAAATATACATATTAGTCTCGGAAATCGCTCAATCCCTTATTCTTTTACACATAAAAAACATTGAATTCCTGCTCTGATTTAACATGAACGCAATATTTTAATTCAAAAATAACTTTGTAAATAATCTAATCAGAAAAGAATCATTATTCTTTTATTTTTACTGCAGGAGTCTAAATAATTTAATTAAATAGCCAAACATGGCAACCTCGATGCTTATTTCTCACTTTTTTGACTACGGGGTTACAATCACGGAATTGCGGAGAGCAAAAATTAGCGTTTTTGATGGGTTTTTTTTATCAATATCTCCTAAACTAATTCGAATTTCGAAATTTAAATTAGCGGAGGTTCTTTCTCGAAATTTTCCAAATTCGTGGATACCTCGGTCGAAACTCAACTCCCAGCCGTTTAGGAGGAGATGATGCTACGCACACACACACACACACACACACAGACAGACGCGCACAGATTTTAATAGTATAGACTAGCTGCGTACCCGTTCTCCGCACGATGGGAAACGCATATTTTCCTTACACATATATAATTCGAATTAAACCTAAGAATGCGGAATCTCAAAACGTGAAGACTAAAAGCTGACTCCATGAGTGGAAATTTTAGACGGTTGCAACATGATGACACAAAAACTACGCCATTGTCACTGGCGATCAGAAAAGTAAGAACTTTACGGTATGCAGACGAAACTTTTCTCTTTCGAAAAATGCCTTATTTCTACATCATATAATTCTCTTTTTTTTAGATTTAATTTATAGCATTCATACATACCATATGAAT
This sequence comes from Cheiracanthium punctorium, assembly GCA_038373885.1. Classification (NCBI taxonomy): domain Eukaryota; kingdom Metazoa; phylum Arthropoda; class Arachnida; order Araneae; family Cheiracanthiidae; genus Cheiracanthium; species Cheiracanthium punctorium. Next base: position 14,153 of record JAWZYV010000200.1, read on the forward strand.
AACATTACATGATGTTGAATACTATTTTATCTTATCTTGCATTTCGTAAAGGGTGGACAATGCATTGGTACAGTTATGTTGCAGATGACTTTGAAGTTGAAAAATTAAATTTAAACCTTATTAAATTTTACCTAAATTAAAAAAACCTACTCGAAACAATCGATGCACATTTTACGTTCAGAAACCAAAATGCATCCTGTTTCCGTGAAGATTTTGTCGCTTTCATAAATGAAAACATTTGTGACGTAACTTAAGCGAAAAAGCTTATTACCCTTACTGAACTCTTAACAGTAGCACACTTTGTTACATAAAACTAACGTTGATCTCACTGCTAATTCACACTAAATAAACTAATTTCATATTTTATTTTTAACATAGATTAATTGCATAGTGTCAAATTCAATATTAAACAAAATCTGAAGTCGTTTCTAGAGCTCTTGGTCTTGTAACTGGAGTAACTGGAATATATATATGAAAAAATAAATAGAACTTTAACATATAAGTAATTTATATGAAATATTCCAAGCACATCGGATCCCGTTATTTGGAAAGATTCCACAAACGCCATGGGATGAAAGAGCAATTAATTTCATATTATATATTATATTCCTTGCAAGCGCCTTTGTTATGTACATGATTGCAGTATCATTCTCGTACACGATGCTTATCCTATAGTCTCTGGTGATTTATTTTGGATTTTCATTTCATATTCCTGACTTTTCATACTTTCGAAATTTTGGTGCTTTGCGCATGTGAAATATCGATTATCATTTCGCATTACGGCTAACAATTAAATAGTTTTCCATATCGCTTCCTCCACGTTAACGACGTTAATCTGCCTTTTTCTAGTTTAAAAAAAACGCCTACAAAGTTTCATTGCTTCAATTTATACACACAGAGGGGCTAGGCAAATACGCACCCGACAAAAGTGCTTCCTTATGTCCGCCGAAGCAGCACATACGTTAGCGCAGGGGTTCCCAAACTTTTTTTACCCGCGGCAACCTTGTCAGGCTAAAAGCATTTCGCGGCACCCTTGTCAGTCTAAAAACATTTCGCGGCACTCTTTTCAGGCAAAAACTTGCGCAGAAGATTTCCTTTAAAGCAACATGAATATGAAGGTTAGAATGAAGCAGTTTGGATGCATTTTACGTTATTTCTTGTTTATAGGGCTAATTATCAAGAAAGTACTCTCTTGGGAAAGGGATATAGAATTTTGACAATACCCCCATTTCAGGGAGTTCCTATAAAAGAGAGGCTACAGGACAGTCTTGAACTTGACTGAAATATTTTTGTTTGAGCCCACTTAGTGATCGGCTTGGCTCACTTTCTTGGGGATACCAGTTCAGAGGAAATTATTTGACTATATATACCCCACCCAAACACTTTTCTTTATTATCTCCTCGGCACCCCTGACATACGCTCGTGGCACCCTAGGGTGCCGCGGCACCCAGTTTGGGAACCTCTGCGTTAGCGTGTAATGTGCTTCTCTGCATAATCTGAGAGCAAAACAGAAGGCAATGACGTGAAAATAACGTCACACGCGAAGGAAATAAAATGAAAAATTTGCAGAACTGCCTGAAAAAACTGCGATTATTTTTAATGCGCAAATATGTTAAATTCTATTTCTTTCATATTTAACGCGTTTTCACTTTTTGGGGTCTTAAGAGCTGTAGAAATGAGTGGTTTCACTTAATTATTAAATTGAACAACTTTAGTGGCAACAATGGATTCCGTTGCTACGGAAACTGTAGCAGTGTTAAAAATAGAATATGATATGATTTATTTATGTTTACTTTGCTAGAACTGCCATTTTGGCGTAATTAACGTCGGCAGTCGATAGCAAATAGCCAAAATGAATTACACATTAAAACTGACAATAAATGCAATAATTTAAAGGCATTATCAGCTAGTCATACTGGGTTTAAAAAATATTCTCATTCATCTCAAACAGCATTCGTATTTATAAAGACTTCCTATTTTATTACACCTTGTTTGGCGGGATTAAAAAATATTATCTATTCATACACTCGTAACACCAACTCATATCAATCGGGGCATAGAATTAGCAATACAAATGAAAAAATTTAATTTTCTGAAATTTGGCGGGGTTTCCCTAACTTAAATCAATTTATTTAACTTGATAAAAATTCTGTAGATCATTTAAAATCGCCTTAATAACTGTATTATTTCTGAACAGAAAATTAAAATTTCAGGCTAAATTCTAGTAAAACCTACACTTGTTTTAAAAATACTATTTCTTTGCGCTCTCAGTAAATTGCGCCAAGCCCTAAAACTGTACAAACCGCTGCAAACTATTTTCTCAAAATCGGCATTTAAGCCATTTTATTTGTCGCCAAATTATAAAGTTATACACTTTAGTCTCGGAAATTTTTTAAACCTTTTCTTTTGCGTATGAAAAATATTGAATTCCCGGTCTGATTTCCCACGCAGACGATATTTTAATTAAAAAATAACCTAGCAAAAATTGGCGATTTTGACGGGTTTTTTTTATCAATTTATATCTCCTAAACTAATTCGAATTTCGAAATTTAATTCAGCGGAAGACTTTCCTCGGAATTTTTCGAATCCGGGGACACCTCGATCGAAATTCAACTCCCAGCCGTTTCGGAGGAGATGATGTTACAGACAGACGCGCACAGATTTTAATAGTATAGATAAGATTAGCTTATATTGAAAATTTTACTTTTAAAACACCTATTAATAAGCACACCTTTTTAAGTTAATAAAAAATAATTCCTTTTAATGTTGTATAACTAATAACAGGTTATAAACTCATTATAGTAATTTTTTAATTCATTTTATATTTACTTGTAAAACAACATAAAAGCATGTTTTAATTGAATTTATCAAATGATTTAAGAAAAAATAATTACTCATAAAACCTAATTAAGAAATTCTGCAAGTTCTTTAATACAACAGAATCTAATTGTCAACCTACACTTTTATGTGATTCGTAAACTTTTAAACAGAATTATCATTTCGGAGCATTTTTGGTTACGTATTTTCCAAAACCTGTGCTATAACTCATTCTTAAAAATAAAGATTTTATTACTTATCAAAACATTTCAGAACTTACACTATTGAATATAATTAGTGAATATCAGAATGCAAGTACTTACGTGTAGGATTTATGTAATTGAAAATCATTTTACTCTCGCCTAGAGATTTTTCACTGAAAATTTAATACATAATCTATTAATTTGCCTATACTAGATTCATAAAATGCATATTTTTGAAGAAAGATGTCATTAAACATTGTCAACAAGTAACACTCTTGTCTTATAGATACCCCCTCCCCTGATTTTGACAAAAATCCATGCTGTCCGTATAATCCACATTGAAAAAGTAAGATGAATGTGCCTGTGTGTGAGAGGATAAAGCAGGATGTGGATATTTCAAAATACATATACTTCTAAGGGAACTTCAGAACATCTCACTCACTTATTATTTTCCGAACATGTGTACCATGTATTGTAATCATGAAAAAATTCAACTTCGAGATTTTGCTGTATTTACACGTCTTGAGGTCTTCTGAATTCATTCATGCTATTTTTACGAGATATATGTATGTATGTGTGTGTGCGTGTATGTGAGTGAACACGATAGCTCCTAAACAGGGCATTCGATTGAGCTCAAAGTGGATATATATGTTATAAACTACCGTCGTAAGACCGGTATTGATTTTGGTGTGCATAGGACTTATAGTTTTTCTACAGGGCTACGACAAAAATTTATTTTACATATGGGCTATAGGAGAAAATTCTTGAAAGTGCGCTAAGCGTTTAAACGGTACATTCGATTCAGCTCAAATCGGGTATACATGCTATAAACCACCATCGTAAGACCAGTATTGATTTTGATGTGTATAGGACTTATAGTTTTTCTACGACAAATATATATATATATGTATTTTACATTAAGGCACATGGGAAGAAATTCTTGAAAGTTCTCTAGCGCATAAGTGGCGCATTCGATTGAGATTCAATTTGGTATATATGTTTGAATTATTTGTTGATTAAAATTTATTTAAATACTTGGTAATGATCTTAGTCGTAAGTGTTCGGAAAGTCGAGTGGAGTCACTCCAGATTTTTTGGATTTCATACGACGGTGGAGTTTCTTTTCCAAAAACGTTTACGAACGCGTTTTTTTTTCCTTCTTTTCATTTTATCTTTTAATGTGTATCCAATATTGTTTGGTATAAAACTGCAAACGTAAATATTAAAGTGTGTGTGTATTCGCACACACACACACACACACATATATATATATAATTATTCAGTTTTCAGGTCATAGATCTATTTTTTATAAGTATAGTGTTTGAAAAATAAAATATCCTAAAAGTAGTATCATGTCAACGAAAATCAATTTTCAGAAATTTCATTGCTGTATACTTTCGTGTTATATTAGTACACCCACCTATACATCGAAATTTAATCTATGGCTTTTGAAATACTGTGTAAAAAAAATTTACATTGAAAGTTGTTCTGATGAAGCATCATTCAATAAAATTTATTGCTTGTAAAGAAATTGGAATTAACAGATAGAAATCAATGTTGAAAAAACTTCTACGATTACAATTGAAAACACAGAAAAAGTGTTTTATAGTGTACGAGAGAAAACGAGATTTAAATGATGGTTTTTCTTTTTCTATTTTCTGCTGAATTATTTAAAATTTTGAACATGACGTTAATTACGTTTTAATATTTACTTAAATTACTATAACATAATTAAATTCTGTTTTTTACTTGTGTAAATATTATGTGTACTGTGCATTCACCAATATAAGAAATAAAAACTTAATACTGAAAACCAATTTGTAAACTACTTGGAAATTGAAAACTTGCGTGAATTTCATGTCTACTTCAAATATATTGAAACTAGCTGCGTGCCCGTTCTTCGCACGGTAGGAAACGAAAATGTTCCTTACATGTGTAATTCCACTTAATTCCAGTGATGTGAAAGCTAAAATAAAAGCGAAATTATTTCACTTATAATGTAAAGTTTGCGTCATGAGTACTAACTTGGTATCATTGCAATATCCTGACTCAAAAAACTACATCAGTGTCATTCGCGATCAGAAAAGTGAAAAGCTTAGCGGTTTGCAGAGAACTCCTGACTTTCAAAATGTGTTATTTCTATATCATACTGTTTTGAGGTTCAAGTTGTAGCATTAAATACCTCAGACACTACATGAAATGAACAACTATTTATTTTAAAATAGCTGCGAATTTCATTTTTAAAAAGTTCAAGTAATCTCCTCTGTCGAAATTACTGCGGGATATATCAACGCAAATTACAATTACTTATCGTTCAGTTGGTTGTGAAACAACCCTTGAAAAAGGATAAACAGAACACTTTTAATTTCATGAAATATTTATTAACGTTGTATATTGGGATTTATTCATATCATCCTTACAAATCTACCAATACTACCTATTACGCATATTAATACTATCTATCTTCGCTTCTCCCTCTTTAATGCTCAATTTAACGAAACAGCTTACATTATTTGGCACAAATGGGACCTTTATATTCTATGGCGATTCTTTAACAATTTACGCATTACCATAAACATTATTCACTTCCCATAATAGTTGCTATTAAGAAAACTCTCCATACAAATTTAATTTATGCATAGTTTTGTAGGATTGGCGTATTTAGCACCGCAAAACATTTAATCTCACCGTGGTGAAAAATATTAGTGCGGTGCCAACTTAAATATCCATGTATCCAATATAAAGATATCTTATAAATCCTCCATAGTTCTGTCTACTGAAAACATCAAACTCTGTCATCTCGAGGAGCTATTTAGAATCGCTATAACTGTGACAGGACGTTAGAGTTGCAGAGTTTACAAATTTCACGCATTTTCAAAAATTTATGACGTCACTGTTTAACTACCGTAAAAGATACCCCGGTTGGCATCATGAATTTCTCAGTTTATTTCTAAAGTAAGTTTTAATCAAAATATCGCCTCCTTGTGTTAAAAAAAGAGCAGGGATAAATATGTTAAATTTGTGGCGTAATTTTTACGTATTTTAAAGCATTTGATGTCATAGATCCTCACTTGCGCATTGAAATTCCGATATCCCATTTTAAAAATCGATTGGTTGGAAAAAGAACATTTTTTCTAATCCTTTTTGTGGCAACGCAATTAAATTAACACGTGCCATGATCAATTAATGTAATCCCGTAAGCTCTCCTTTATGGAGGAACGTATAATTCAACGTTAAAATAAAACTATACTCGCAACGTGCATGCATACGTTAGGCAACGCCTGCGCCATAATTAAATGCCAAAAATAAAAATAGTAAATAGAAAAATTTTAATATATCGCGCTTTGAAACGAACTTTGTAACTTTTAAAATGAACATTTTCAGCACCGTGAAGACATTTCAATTTTTAAAGAAGCACTGGATTAAAATACCACTTCTAATAATAATAATCGTGAATTTATTAGTTTATTTCTACAGTAAATTTTAATCAAAATATCGTCTCCCTGTGTTGAAAATAGAGCTGGAATAAATGAGTTAAAATTATGGCTTAATTTTTACGTATCTTAAAGCATTTGACGTCATAGATCCTCACTTGCGAATTGAAATTCCGATATCCCATTTCAAAGCTCGATTGGTTGAAAAAACCCTTTTTTGTAATCCTTTCTGTGGCAACAACCGAACATAAGTTCTCGTGCCGCGATCGCAATGTAATGAATGGCGTAATGTGTTGATGCTATTAAATTCTAAACATTAGGCTGCATCAAAATTCGTAAAAAATCATCTAATTTACATAATTTTTTCGTTTTTATTTTAAAAGAGGGAGAAAAGAAT
>JAWZYV010000201.1:0-19844 GCA_038373885.1 Cheiracanthium punctorium
GTGTTTTCTCTTACATTAACACTAATTTCATTGGGATATTGGTTTTTTTTTATGTGATTGTGGAATGCTACGTTAGGACTATCTGCCAAGGATGGGGGTGCCTTGGTAGGAGGACTTTATACGGGTTTCTAACGCTTATTCACATGTGATATTAGTAACAACTTGAATCAATTTAGTACTATGGTACTATACTATATCTTTCATTCCTGATATAAAAAATATGTATTTGTTTACTAATTGGGGAATACTTAAATTTGTTTACTATTCAGTTGTCGAATATTTAAGTATTTGGCCGAACCGTCACGGTATACTGTCGAATAGGTATACTGCCAGTATACCGAATATTCAGTGCATCCCTACATTGTACATTACCATACATAAAGAATTTGTTGATAGCTTCATTACATACTCAGTAACACATGGTATTACTAAAATTAACACTTACATTATTGAGTCTTGCGGGAACCTATGATATTAGTGTTCAGGTTCTTTCACTCTAGCTGTGTCACAAAGGACTCACTTAACATGGGAAGACTTCTTTTTTCTGTAGAAAGAAATACTAATTAAAAAGGGGGTAAAGTCAAAACAAAAAGTTTTAGAAATGACAATATTGAAGCAAAATAGCTCGTACATTAACATGAAATATTTTTACAAATAACTTTTATCCGCAATGTCTGTAACCAAGGGTAGAATCTTGTGTTTTGTTTTCTTTTTGTGCTGCCCCTCGGGCAATCTGAAATTATTTTGGTCGCCCCCAAGTGTAGTATATTGCTGCTACTGCTGTGAACATAGGTTTAGCTAGGTAAAAATTTTGATTTCTAATTAAGCAAGTTTCCAAAACAGAGTTAAGATTTGACCATGCGTTGTGTCTACAGTAGTTAGTTAACGGTGTTATTCGAAAAAATCATGTGATTTTGGTACATAATTACAAATAAACTAATTATGCCAGGCACTTCAAAATTTTGAAACTGTCTCTTTACAAGCTGTATTACATACTGCGAAGGCAGGCCAATCTGTATCAGTTTCAATATTTTTAGAAAAAATTCTTAAAAATCGGAAATTTTCGCAAAGCGTGTCACTCTTCGAAAAATCTTGCAGCTCAAATCCATGTTTAAGAATTTTTTCTGAAAATTTCACAAAAGCCACAGCGTTTTCGCTTATCGTAGTGTGTAAAACAGCTTATGAATAACCATCTGGAATTTTTTGGAGACTATGGTGCTACTAGTTTATTTCAATTTGTGTACCAAGACTAAAAACAGAGTTCTTTTTTTTCGAAGAACAACCTTAAAATAACACAAAGTTCTCAGCCTTGCCTGATGTGTGTGTTAGAAGTGTGGTAAAATAAACACAGAGACAAATAGAAGATCACCAACTCAATTTATTCTTGCACAACACAACAATACAATAGGGTCGGAAACTTGGCATTTTGGGAACAATTGATATTCATTAAAAAAAATAAGCTTAGGATTTGTGGCATATTCCTTAGGATCTCTGAAACATATAATTTGGGTACTCAAGTTTATGTATACATAAATAATTCAGACCTTTTGCACATTCGTCATTAAAGTGAAAAAAAAAATGGAAATCATCATCACAAAAAAAAAAAAAAAAAATTTGACTGGCCTGATGAGCCCCTCACAACAATCCCTATGCCAAACCCTTACAGGACCTTAAGGTCCAAAAAAAAATTTCTTTCAAACCCCTTACTTGTAACTACATTTAGGAACTTAAATATTAGGAATTTAGAACATAACAAATAAAAAGAAAGTTTATTCAAAACAAAGAAATTAACATCAGACCTCCCAAGATTCCTTTAGGAATTTTCAAGGTGCTTTAGTTCCCCCCCCCCCTTTTTATTCCCAAATTAAAAAAAGTTGAAAAAAAAATTGTCATATCAAAATTTTGTCAGAGCACACACAGCAACAAGATATTACAAAAAAAAAAAAAATAGCCCAAAAGATTTTAAATGGAAGCAGAACATGATTATTTCACAGTGGTAATTTTACTATTTAAAACTTCTGGGATTTTTAGGTTAGCTAGAAATGTTAGATGGATGGAATTTTGACTCCCTGGTGGTACTAGAGTTCTTGAGGATGGTCGGAAAGAGAGGAAATTGGAACAAGCTCACCGGTTGCATCAGCCGAAACACTGGGTCGGGTGCTCCAGTCACGTCGGTTGGGCGTCGTTGTGGTGCATCTGAGCTTTAGTCGCTATGGCACGTAGCATCGGAGACTCTGGACGTCATCTCGAGCTGTAGATGTGGGCAGAGAGGAGGCGTTGGTGTTGAACGATGTCATGACACGACCACATCGACGTGGCGATTTCAGGTTGCTGAATAGCGCCGTGTGTAAAGGTGTAAACGCTAGGCCAAAAGGGGCATGAGGCCGCAGAAAACGATTTACGGAGAACTCAACTTTTCATGGCATAGGACAGGTGGATGTGCAGGAGGAACTTGAGCCGACATTGTAGAGGCATGTGCCGCATGACGTGATCGTTAAAACTCGGATGAAATGAAACATTAAATGAAATATGTAACCAGAAGAAATTAAACAAATTGCGATGGTGATCTCCATGACGTTCTGGCCCCCTGGCCTACGAGCGCTAAAAAGATCACATCCTCGTAGAAAAAAGAAAGACAAAGCTGTTGCGCTGTACCGATAAAAGTCCCTTTTCGAATCACACACGTCTGCACTCCACCAGACCACGACTCCCAAATGATCCAGCTTTCTCCTCGCTCACGCGGGGCTACCAGAGACGCCAGTGACGTGGACCAATCAGAGCATGCCATCTCTGCCTCGGAGGTTCGAGAACATTCCAGTGAGTTCCGGCCTGCGAAACACGAACGAGGGGGGAAGGAAAGGAAGATGAAGAAAATGGCGGCTAGCGACCGGTAAGAAGCTTCTACACGCGGAGAAGAAACGATCTTGGCTAGGGTGAAGCAAGAGCGGTCATCTTGAATTGGGGAAAAAAAAATACTTAATCGATCAAAAATGCATTAAAAACGTTATTAAATTTCCTAAAATTTTAGCGGGAGATAGCTAATCGTCCGAGACAACCCTGGGTAAAATTTGGAGTAAAAATTAAATTAGAAGTGAGTAAAAATAATTAAAAACCGGACATGAACAAGTGATTATGGCAAGAAGTGAGTTAGGCTATTGAAGAGAGAGGGAAACTTAATAGTCAGCAGAAAATCGACAGAATTTACATGATAATTAAAATTACACCTCCGGAGACAGGGCAAACAAAGGCAGAATTAATTTAAAGAAAAGGTAATTATTTAGAAAGTGCCAACAAAAAAAAGGGGTAATTAGTAGTAATTTAAAAAAGACAAGCTATTGAGCTATACAAGAAGAGTCACCCAGACCATTATATCTCCTGACAAAAGGTATTTAAATTAAACTTCCAAGTTAATTACAAGCATTAAGAAAATAAATAACTAATGGTTAAAACAATTAAAATAAAAATTACTGCTTTTGATTTGTAAAAAAATTATCCCCCAAAAACAATACAACACAAGTACAGTTTGTTGCCCATGCAACTTTTGCTATACAATTTTTTTTTTTTTTTAATTGCGGCCGTTACTATGAAAAATGGATTTTTGACTACGTCTGATTTGACTATGATGGCAGAATTGTCCTGACGGTGATTGGCTGCTTGTAAACAAATAGGAAACGAGCACACTAAAGATAAAACAATAGCAGTTTCTTTCTTTCTACTCTTTTTGATAATTACCATGAAAGAAAATTCTTTTCTTTTTGGTTGCCCTAAGGGCGACTGAATTCTTTGTTTTACTTGCCCGTTTAAAAATCTGACTGCCCTGGGTAAGCAGACAACCGCAACTTTTGAGCGCTGTCTGTAACTGAGTTCGAATAATTTTAGATTATGCAACTCTCTGTTAATAGTGTCCACAAGGCTGCTTTTAATTACAGCAAAACTACAAAGTTATCTGCGTAATGAGGGGATCAGGGGTGGCAAATAGGGGGTGCAGTTGCACAACCAAATGAAAAACTGAAATGCAACCCCTGGGGGCTGGGGAGAATGCCTTTGGGAAGAGAACTTTAAAGGAATATTCACATTACAACAACTGGAGAAAACCACGGGAAAAATAACAATATTTCATTATATGATAGATCATCGTTTGAATGAAATCTATCCTTACATTGTACGGTTTGGCCGTACAATGTACGGATTTTAGCTTAGTTGTACGGTTATACGGCCGCAAGGCAAAATTGTACGATTTTTTGGCAAAGTTTAGGCTAATGTGGCTTTATTTACTATGTTTCAAAATTTAGTGGTTTTGTTGAGTATTTTAAAATTTAAATCACCAATTGACGTTACGTCGAACGTAAAAACACTAGATCGTTTTATTTCCCATATTTACGCTAACTCCCCTCTCCCCTACCTTTTCTGCCTTCCACTGATACGCTGTGTTACTGGGCCCGTTTACATGTGCAAAAATGCGGAGTAAATCCCGGGACTTACACTGCTTTCTACCCCGCTTCCCCTACTTAAGGGGGGAAAATGCGGGGTAGAAAGATTCCTGGTCGAAAGGAGGGTTAATGCAGAGTCAACCCCGCTTTCCCATGATGCATTGAGAGATTTTCCCTGTACTCCGCTTTAACCCGGATTTTCCATTTTCACATGTAAACGGGCCTACTGTTAACCCGAGTGGGAAAATAGGAATTCCCTCCGATCTCCGAAAGCTATGATTGGCTCACAGATTTTTTTTCTCCCTCCCACCCGCGGCTTGGCTTGTGACGTGTTAGGAGAAGTGGGATGGGAGCGTTCGTAATCGATATGCCGAGGGTCCACGCTTTAGCAAAGTTTGCTGCTGCGCATGCACGGAGGTGGATGCGCATTCGTTTAGAAATATCTCCCTTCCAATACCGCTTGGCTCCCAGGGAGTAATAGGGGGAAGGAGATAAAGCGAAACGTTGGAGAAACGTCAACTCCGCCGCGCACGAAAAGGAGGCGCAACGATCGACCTCCTCCCGTGTTTAGCATTACTCCCTATGAGCCAATTATGCATTTTATAAAAAGGAAAACATATTTTAACGTAAAATATGAAACAAAAATAACTCTACTTGAGTACTTTTATTAATAAAACACAGTTTTGTATTTTTTCCGAACCTTTTTCTAGGCGAATTTAAGCAAGAATTTTTTTATCGACAACCGAAACTTACCGACGGTGGTTTCCACCGAAGCAGACGACAGGGAGGGAGAATTTACCAGGGAGGGAAACCTATCGACGACCTCCTTTTTTATGATGCCGCAGTGAACAAACATTTTTACGGCATGAAAATATGGGCCTTCCGTTCTCTCGGCGTTTCGCTTCGCCGCCACAAATAGGGATGAATTTAGTCAACAGGGAGTATTATGGAATGGGTTATGATCTCTTTGAATTCCGTTTCTTACTCGCAAATGAGAAGAATATACATTGATGCTCATACATGGGTTTTATATTCTCCCTCCCCCCCCCCCCCCCCGTTTTTTATATAAATAAATCAACAATCGAAATTAGTGTTCCTAATTTTCATGCTGAATTTCAGTGAGGTAATTACGGCATGAAAATTTTGTCTAGGTATTTTATTTGTTCAGGCCCAGGCCTAGGGCCCCAACATTTGGGGGTCCAAAAAACTAAAAACACAATTCAAATTTTCTTAAGTTTTTCTTTTTTTTTTTTTTTTTAAGATGGTAGATTTTTATATAACCTTTCAAAGTTTTTCAAACAATATTTTAAACAAATTGCTAATCTTCTTAATGACTAGACGGCATTTATAACCAAAGGGTTTGAAAAAAGTTGTAAATTCTTAGTTATTTTATGTACAGCTTGAATTTGTTCATTAAATTCATCATGAAAAATAATAGATGATTGCCATTTTGGGAGAAAAAAAAAAATCCAAAACTAGGGCATTTACAGTAATTGACTTTTGCAAATTTCATGCTACCTACATCAGTGGTCGGGGGCCAAAGTCCAAGTTGTGCCTATAGTCAAGAATTTTTTTTATTGGGCCCTGGATTTGTTGTTAATTATAGTTGATCTGGAAGAAATGTTGCATTGGGGAGTATAAGGTAAGTTCTTTTGAAGTAGCACTTGAAAGAAATAATAAATGTATAGAATGGAGGTTTCTTTTAATTGTTTACGATTCCTTTGATGGTGAACAATTCTTTTGTAGTAAGTTTTATTTTTCAAACATATTCATATTTTAGAAGCCAAGATTTGGTAATTTTAGTTATTATTATTTTTTTATGTTCAAACTATAATAATTTAAGGCAGGGGCGTAGCCAGAAATTTTTCATGGGGGGGGGGGTGTCCAAAAATGATCTTTTTGTAGCAGATTGGCACATCAGGATTGATTTGGCACAATTTGGAGCAGCTGGCACATCCCTGAGAATTTCGTTTAAAACTTTGAGGCGCAACCCTTTCCCAATGCTGAAAAAAGGGAAGCTGTTGCCATCGCTCGACTTAACCACCAGCAAGATGGCGGACGATCGTCACATCGCGTGCCACAGATCTAGGGACCCCTTTTATGCCGATAGCTGGCTGTGCCCGGCACAGCCATCTACGAAAAAAAAGGTCTCTAGATCTGTCTAGAGAAGAATGAACGGCTGCCCTTTTTTCAGCATTGGGCAATCTATCCAGCTGTTCTCGCATTCTTCTATTTTTCGGCAGATGTCAGTGCTGTTAAAAATAATCGTGACCATTTTTTACGGGAAATGACGTGCTAAAAGTAAAGGATTCTCGTGGAGCTATGTCATCCTCAACTATTTTTTATAGAAATCAAATCTATTCTTTGTGACTGGCAACAGTCAAAACGTCAGAGTTTGGTGTTCCCAGAGCGGGAACACTGCGCGTTAAAGGGTTAAGTGCTAAACATGTTATTTATTAAATAAGTTATTTATGAGGGAGACGTGTGCTTTAATGCAGATGCTTTTATCTTATGACTTCCACTGAATTAGTTTGGGTATCATGCAATAATATTCATTTTAAAATTTGGGAGGATTGAATTTATACTAATTTACTTAATATTTTTAGCTCTTTTTCAAGTATCCAATCTGTTTGCCTTATGTAACTCAAGGTAGAAAATTGAGATTAAAGTTTTTTTTTTATTTGTTGTGGTGATTCATATGGAAAAAACAAATTACTATAAAAATATGTTAGCTTTGATTTCATTCCTTTTCCTTTCTTTCTTTCTTTTATTTATTTATTTATTTTTATTAGTAAAGAAAAAATTTAGGCAATACGAATTTTCAGGAAAAAAAAAATAATAAAATATTTTGAATATTTTAATCCCAATTTTTTCTACAAACTTTCTGGGTCACTCTCTGAACTGCAGAACACGGGGTAGTCTAAATCAGAATTACTACTACTAACAGAGAATATTGTGTCAGTGCATTCCTTTGATAGGTCATGCTCAGATGTAGAAGCAGAATTTGAAAGTATAAAACAGAATCAAACTTAAATTTTATTCATGTAGATTACAATGTTAGAATTATGACTTATATTTTTTGTTTAAATAGTACAAAAATTGACTAATAAAAGAAAATATAGAAAGCTCAAATATGTTCCATGAAAAATTGTGTTTTTGACATTGAAAATTTTCCGGAAAAACATAATCGAAAATTTTCTGGAAACGAACAGCGACAAAGGAACAAGAGGTGGAAAGGCGGGAAAACTGAAACCGGTTGGGGAAGGGGTAGGAGGAAGCAGACGACAGACAGGGAGAATTTTTATTGCAGCGCCATCTTTTTCTGCCGAAAATTGTTGACGGAAATCCCTGCCTGCTGCCATGCAACGTTTATCTCCTTCCCCCTATTACTCCCTGTTGGCTCCCATCCGTAAGCGCAAGCGCAAGAACAACTTTCAATCACATACACGTGTTGATGAAATTGTCCAGTGTAGTTTGAAATTGTGAAATATTAATTTGAAATGTCGAAAATTAAACATAAACAATATAATAAAGTTTTCCTTGATTCTTTTACAAAGGAATATCTGTGTATCGTCAAATCGTGAAGGGGCAATTGTGCTTTTTGCTCCATGTATAGGACCGACATCAAAATTGCGTATCAAACATGAATAATCTTGCTAAGTATCAAACATACATAATCTTGCAGACAAATAATTTTCAGTTGTTGTTGTGTGTGATTATGGCAACGCTACACTAGGGCGATCAGCCAGGGGGGATGCCTTGGCAGGAGGACTTTCTAAGGGGATCTAACGCGTATTCGTTACATCTGGAGAAAACCTACCAAAACTCCGGATCGACAGCCGCGCGATGGGACCCGAACCCGGGACCTTCACACTTCAGCCATCTACCATTTTCAGTGGCAGAACCACTTGTGCCATGGTGAGGCCAAATCATTTTCAGATATAGTTTATTTTTTAAATTTATTTCCTAATATGCACTCACATGAAGTATGTGGAAATGATGTTTGCAAGCCAGTAGATGAAGTCAGGGATGAGCTTCAATCTCAATTTTGCAAATTGATAATTTGCCCGAGGAAGTTAAACCAGAAGAAAAAATGGGCTAAAAATTGAGATAGAAAAAATTAACAGCTGCTAGTGGGAAATTTAAATATGATCGAATGTTATGCTAAGCATATTGACTATACCACATAGTAATGCTGCTTGTGAAGGTTTGTTTAGCAGTGTTAAGAAAAATAGAACACTATTTCATAATTTTTTGTCTAATGAAACTTTGGAAGACATTTTAATTGCAAAAAGTAAACTCAAAGGCCATTGCTATGAGGAAGACTTTGATAAGGATTTTTTTAAAGCAGCCAAATCAGCTACTTATGAACATTTGTACTCTAAAGATACCAAATAAATGCCCCTCCTTTCCTATATGTGCATATGTATTAAAAATAGTGTACTAAATCTGAATAGTAATTTTAAAAATTGTGTTTGATTACATTTTATCTTCAGTAGGCATCAGGGGCGTAGCCAGAAATTTTTCATGGGGGGGGGTTATGACTACTGCAACTCATATATATGTATACATATGTGTGATAATGTAGTGAAGAATATATAATTTGTATGGCAAAAAATTTCTCATGGGGGGGGGGGGTTATGACTCCCCTAACCCTCCCCCTTGGCTACGCCCCTGGTAGGCATATTTATTGCGTTACTGCGTGACACCGTGGTATTGTAAGATTTTCAAAAATTGCATGTTGGCAGGTATGTACATACCTGCCAACTTGTACGGTTTGGCCGTACAATGTACGGATTTTAGCTTAGTTGTACGGTTATACGGCCGCAAGGCAAAATTGTACGATTTTTTGGCAAAGTTTTGGCTAATGTGATTTTATTTACAATGTTTCAAAATTTAGTGGTTTTGTGGAGTATTTTAAAATTTAAATCACCAATTGACGTTACGTCGAACGTAAAAACACTAGATCGTTTTATTTCCCATATTTACGCTAACTCCCTCCTCTCCTACCTCTTCTGCGTTCTTCCACTGATACGCTGTGTTACTGTTAACCCGAGAGGGAAAATAGGAATTCCCTCCGATCTCCGATGCTGCGAAAGCTATGATTGGCTCACAGATTTTTTTTTCCCCTCCCACCCGCCGCCTTGCTTGTGACGTGTTAGGAGAAGTGAGATGGGAGCGTTCGTAATCGATATGCCGAGTGTCCATGCTTTGTCAAAGTTTGCTGCTGCGCATGCATGGAGGTGGATGCGCATTTGTTTAGAAATATCTCCCTCCAATACCGCTTGGCTCCCATCCATAAGCGCAAGAACAACTTTCAATCACAAACACGTGTTGATGAAATTGTCCAGTGTAGTTTGAAGTTGTGAAATATTAATTTGAAATGTCGAAAATTAAACATAAACAATATAATAAAGTTTTCCTTGATTCTTTTACAAAGGAATATCCGTGTATCGTCAAATCGCAAAGGGGATGCAATTTTGCTTTTTGCTCAGTGTATAGGACCGACATCAAAATTACGTATCAAACATGAATAATCTTGCTAAGTAGCAAACATAAATAATCTTGCAGACAAATAATTTTCAGTTGTTGTTGTGTGTGATTATGGCAACGCTACACTAGGGCGATCTGCCCGGGGGGTTGGGTGCCTTTGCAGGAGGACTTTCTAAGGGGTTCTAACGCGTATTCACGTTACATCTGGAGAAAACCTACCAAAACTCCGGATCGACAGCCGCGCGATGGGACCCGAATCCGGGACCTTCACACTTCAGCCATCTACCACTTTCAGTGGCAGAACCACTTGTGCCATGGTGAGGCCAAATCATTTTCAGATATAGTTTATTTTTTAAATTTATTTCCAAATATGTGCTCACATGAAGTATGTGGAAATGATGTTTGCAAGCCAGTAGATGAAGTCAGGGATGAGCTTCAATCTCAATTTTGCAAATTGATAATTTGCCCGAGGAAGTTCAATCAGAAGAAAGAATGGACAAAAAATGGGCTAAAAATTGAGATTGAGAAAATTAACAGCTGCTAGTGGGAAATTTAAATATGATTGAATGTTATGCTAAGCATATTGACTGTACCACACAGTAATGCTGCTTGTGAACATTTGTTTAGCAGTGTTAAGAAAAATAGAACACTATTTCATAGTTTTTTGTCTAATGAAACTTTGGAAGACATTTTAATTGCAAAAAGTAAACTCAAAGGCCATTGCTATGAGCAAGACTTTGATAAGTATTTTTTAAAAGCAGCCAAATCAGCTACTTATGAACATTTGTACTCTAAAGATACCAAATAAATGCCCCTCCTTTCCTATATGTGCATATGTATTAAAAATAGTGTACTAAATCTGAATAGTAATTTTAAAAATTGTATTTGCTTACATTTTATCTTTAGTAGGCATATTTATTGCGTTACTGCGTGACACCGTGGTATTGTAAGATTTTCAAAAATTGCATGTTGGCAGGTATGCAATTAAAACATAACCATACGTTGACACATAAGTAACAAAATTAACCCAAAACTACAATACACTTATCTAAACACATAAAAACATTTTTAGACATATTACAAATGCAATTATGAACAAAATTCACATAAACAAAGCACTAGCTCTGGACTATAGGTACGTTAAAAAATAAATAAGCTGTAACCTTCAAATTATGCAAAATATGTTTCTGCACATAATTATACAACAAAATTTTCCTTAAAACGTTAAAATCGCAGTTTAAAATTAATAGACAAACACTCAAATAAACCGACTACTTCCCCCCCTCCCCCCCACACACACAATCCCCACAAACAACTAAAAAATACTTATATATTGAAACATATTTAAATTGAATACTTCGTGTGATTTCAAGATAAATATACTGCAAATATTTTAACAAAATGCTAAAAACACTCTTTATAAAATAACAGAAAACCAATATAATAAACCGCCTACCTCCTTTCCCCCCCAGTGATTTTTGCGATTTAATACCTTCAAAACACACAAAATTTACACTATTAATCAGAATCGAATGAAAACTGATCACAAACAACTCAAAAACCATTTCATATTAATTCAAATTAAACCTAAAAATTGTACAAGAATTCTGCAAATCAGGGGCAAAACCATATAACAATTAAAATTAACCATCCCTCTTAAAACCTTAAAAATTTTACTTTTTCATCCCAATTCACAAAAAATAACACAACATACTAAAAACCTTACATAAATATGAAACTTAAGATCATAAATATACTCAACTGTACACACGTGTACCGTAAAGCAAGGAATAAACATTTAAATAAATAAAAGAACCACATACCTCAAATTTTATTCATAAACAACGTAACTTTATTCCAAAATGAATCCACCTCGAACATTCAAATATGCATATTAACTGTAGATCAACACACGCTATTCTTCACATCTCCCAACAAACATTTTGAAACTTTTTGTCGAATTTCACTTTACAAAGAATAAATAAAAAACGCCCCGAAACAACTACACAAATACGACAGCAAAACTAATAAAAATGACGCAGTAAGTCAAAACCGAAACTTCGCTTCCCGGTTAAAAGTTACATTCCTTAAACCAATCAAATAATTCCTCAAAATACATTCGGTTACAGTTAAAAAAATCAACCAATCAAAATTTCCTTTCTACACAGCAAGATACAACAACTCAACTTCTCCACCAGGTTGCTAGAGAATTCCAAAACAATCGCTACGTTTACCGTCCTGTTTACTAAGTCCCAAGTTGGCGACGCATCTTGCTTGGCGATGGTCACCCGCTTACGGTATTATCCCCGGCAGATGTCGTAAATTCAATGTATGACATTCAGAGACTTTCAAAATATTGCCCGATATCGGTGGACATTCGTCAATATTTTTGTGCTACCTGGGTATATCAAAAATAACTCAGTATTTTTTGTGCACTATAACAATCACAATAAAAATGTACAAGAATATTTCACATAATGGCCGCAACGGAAAATAGATTTACGTTCTCTATCAAAATATAACATAGAAAGTGCAGACAAAACCATCTTTCACGAAATACTTACACAATTGTAGAAAAAAAATACTGATTTGATGTGCAGCATATTCTTTGTTGCATCGTCATAAAAACAAACAATACATAAATCAATATATAAAAAAAAATGTAAATGACAGTTAAATAACATAAAAGATGTACTTACATTTTAGAAGATAATTCTATATCCTTTGCCATGACGATCAGCAATGTATCCTGAAATTAGTTCAATAGCGACTCCGACCCTCCGACTTCCCACTTTGTTGATGTTTGGGAATTCCCAATTCCTCCCGCCCGCCAAGAATAACGATTAGTACGCATGCGCAAGTTGAATGTTGTAAACATAATATCATTTCTGCGATATTCCCTGATATTCACCAATGTTTAAAATAGTATATTGAAATGAGTATATCGCTAAAAAATTAGACTAAATGAAAAAAACAAACATTAGGATGTTATTTCTGAATGATAAGGTTATAAAATAATTGAAGAAATTCTCTTAAATGTTTTTAAAAAGGATTACTTTTAATTAATATCTGCCAATATCGGCAGATGTCGTAAATTCAATGTATGACATTCAGAGACTTTCAAAATATTGCCTGATATCGGTGGACATTCGTCAATATCTTTGTGCTACCTGGATATATCAAAAATAACTCAGTATTTTTTGTGCACTATAACAATCACAATAAAAATGTACAAGAATATTTCACATAATGGCCGCAACGGAAAATAGATTTACGTTCTCTATCAAAATATAACATAGAAAGTGCAGACAAAACCATCTTTCACGAAATATTTACACAATTGTAGAAAAAAAATACTGATTTGATGTGCAGCATATTCTTTGTTGCATCGTCATAAAAACAAACAATACATAAATCAATATATAAAAAAAAATGTAAATGACAGTTAAATAACATAAAAGATGTACTTATATTTTAGAAGATAATTCTATATCCTTTGCCATGACGATCAGCAATGTATCCTGAAATTAGTTCAATGGCGACTCCGACCCTCCGACTTCCCACGTTGTTGATGTTTGGGAATTCCCAATTCCTCCCGCCCGCCAAGAATAACGATTAGTACGCATGCGCGAGTTGAGTGTCGTAAACATAATATCATTTTTGCGATATTCCCTGATATTCACCAATGTTTAAAATAGTATATTGAAATGAGCATATTGCTAAAAAGTTGAACTAAATGAAAAAAAACAAACATTAGGATGTTATTTCTGAATGATAAGATTATAAAATAATTGAAGAAATTCTCTTAAATGTTTTTAAAAAGGATTACTTTTAATTAATATCTGCCAATGTCGGCAGATGTCGTAAATTCAATGTATGACATTCAGAGACTTTCAAAATATTGCCCGATATCGGTGGACATTCGTGAATATCTTTGTGCTACCTGGGAACTGAAATTTGGGCAACGTATATTTTATTTTGGTGATGTTTTATATTCTTCAAAACTACGCCGCAATCTTATTTCAGGCCCCAGATTAGACTCAAAGGGTGCCACATTTAAAGGTGGTAGGGGAAAAATAAAGATATTAAAAGACGGACAAACATTATTTACAGCCCGACTACTTAACGGGATTTATCATTTGTATCCAAATATTCCTAGTAAAGTTCCCAAAAATGTAAAATTTGAATCCTCAAATGTATCTCTTAATGAAATGGAAATATGGCATAGGCGATTTGCCCATGCAAGTCCGAACGTAATAACTGATTTTTAGGAATAGCAGATATTAGTGTGGGGTGAGATTACCTGAGCGCCGCTAGGAGGAGCTGACCCGCAGCCGCCTAGAACCTCAGAGAGCTGAGCAGGGTTGCCAGATCAAAATTTATGAAAATAGCCAAATTGCTTCTGAAAAATAGCCAAACCAGCGATTGCAGTGCCATCTTTTGGATTTTAATAACGCTTTGCAGAATTTGAGGTTGGAATAGAGTATGAACAGGATTTTTAAATAAACGGGAGGGCGGGGGGAGCGAATTTCTCTCAAATTTTTTAATTTAAAACATTTGTTTAAAAATTTAAAGAGAAACTTCTCTTTTCTGCTCTTGAATTTCGTACATGCTCAACCTTCAAAGAAAAATAAAATTGGTCCCAGAACCCCCTTCTGGATGTGCGCCTGGTCTATACAAACAAATTTTGAGTATAAAATAGAAAAGTATTTCTTTCAAAATGGTCCGACTCTTAACTTTAGAAATAAAATTTTATTCATTTACACAGCATGAAAAGTTTTATCCTTTGTCTTACAGTGCATTAATATTAGTTAAAAACAACATAAATATATAAATAATTATTGTAACTGTTGCTATTGCCGGGTGGCTGTTGTTATGTTTGTCTTAATTCCATTTAAATCCCAGGTTCTTTATTTTGGCAAAGAAATATAATCGGGTAGTTACGAACACTATCGTGAAATAAATGGCCGAAATCATTTTAAGTTTTAAATATGAATATTTATTTAAACATTCAAATACACAATATATCAAAATAATTTGCTAATAATATTAATTGGATTTAATTATTTAAGTCTTTAAGACTAATACTTTCCGATTTTTTTAATGTCACTTTATTTAACCTTCTCACTCCGGCGGTACAACAGTTGTACCAAAAAATAAATCTGACTGAAGAACGGCGCTGGTACAAATGTCTTACCAAGGACTTCTTTCCCCTCTTTTGACAGGAAATCCATTCACCTTTTATGGAAGATGGATAAGAGATTTCC
Source organism: Cheiracanthium punctorium (assembly GCA_038373885.1). Lineage (NCBI taxonomy): Eukaryota > Metazoa > Arthropoda > Arachnida > Araneae > Cheiracanthiidae > Cheiracanthium > Cheiracanthium punctorium. Next base: position 15,191 of record JAWZYV010000201.1, read on the forward strand.
GCCTCTAGAAAAATTCTTTTCTTATGCTGTGGAAGAGTCAGGCGGGTTAGTAGATAATTGACTGGGGAGAAAGTGGTAGTGAATTGACCGTCATTGAGCATACAGATTTGTATTTTGTTTGCGGACTTTTGTGGTCAGTGATATTTGCCCCCACCTACCGAACAAAAGGCAAGGCGTGCTCTTCAGCTGGGAAGTAGGGGAATGAAATCTTATAGATTCCGCCGCTTTCTGGTACAAAATCCTCATGTGTGAGCCGGAGCGAAAAGGTTAAGGGTAGTAAATGTCGCACTCACAATATAAAATCCAGCTCATCATTAGAATATCCTTAAGATCCTCGTACACTCAAAAAAAAAAAAACTAAATCTATGAAACCTAAAAAACTATATAAAAATCTGCAAAAGAACTGAACTTTAAGAAAGAATATAAATGTGAACTTTTAGAATCTTAACTCCGAAGAAAAAAAAATGTACCGTTTTCCTCTCCGTCCTCAACTTAAATAACCTTTCCTTTTCATTCATAAAACCCTTTCTACAAATCTCGTTCAACTGCAAAACGTCATCGCTACTCCAGTGGCTAGATTTCCCCTTAGGGCACCTCCCTCCATTTTTACTGGCCTAGAGTACCCCTTCTTATAAAAATATTAAAATTTTAAATATCCACCTTCAAGGCTACCACCTGGATTTAACACCTGCTAAGCGGATGATGTTTTCGTAAACAAGAATTTTTGAAATCTGGACTCTGCAACTTTTACGTAAACTTTCTCACGAAAGCCACTGACCACTCATACAAAAAGACACACTGTGAACATTTACACATGGGTACACTTTCATATTCCGAAACTCATAAAAAATATCTGTGCGTCTCACCTGCTCAATATTTAATAAATTCGTCCCCTTTCGCTTCAAACTTCTTTCTCGTACTTCAATGAACCACAAAATCTTTTCCTGCCACATTGAATACTGAAAAGGGGAAAGTGAATGTGCGTTTATGTGCGTCTTGCATTATTCCTAACTTCGGATGCATGCTTCTCAAAAGATATTTCTTTCACCTACCGTTCTGAGTTTTCCAGTCTTTTACTTAGAGAGACAAATTTATGAATTTGCTATTCTGCATTTCTCGTATGTTCGAAGCAAAACAACATCTGGTACGCGTTAGAGCTGGTTTTCATATTTTAGAGTGAAAAGGCTTATTTTATCCAACTTCCCTTTTATGTGAGTTTTCTTTCATATTCACCTCAACAACCCTTTATCGAAAACGAATCTTGAGGTTCGTAACATTCCTCCTTTAGTTAAGGGTATTTATTCCTATCTACAATAATTTCGTTAAAAGCGAAATTCTCGCTTTTAACATGCACTCCTCTGTTAGCAAAAAGAGAAAAAAAAATATATATATATATATAAGTCCGGGTAATAAAACAAAGTTTCCAGACTATCTCAGATACATCTCAATTTGAACTAAATTAGTAGTCTTAAAGATTTATATATATAAAAGAATAACCTTATATTAAATAAAGTACAAACAAATGATGATTCATGCTATGCAAATTATAAAATATTCTGTACCTTGGTCGAACCATACTGATATCTGTTGTACGTTACATATTTTCTTAATCATACAGGGATGTTAATTCTGCGCCGAAACACAAATTCTTGCGCCGAACTGCGCTTTTAGCCGATTTTTGCGCCGGTCTGCGCCGAATACGTCATTTTGACTCTTTCAGGGTGCGCCGAAACACAAATATTGCACCGAACTGTGCTTTTAGCCGATTTTTGCGCCGGTCTGCGCCGAATACGTCATTTTGACTCTTTGTTAAATTTTTGCCACGCTCATTTATCTTTTAAAGCTCGTATGGAAAGCTAGTTAGCAGTAAAGCAAGATTCAAACTGCGTACGAAAGCTGCATTCCGAAGCCATTCTACCCGCCCCGGATCGGACCAGTCGGGCTTTGTTAGTCACCTCAATCAGGGCCGGCCAGATAGGGAAACAAGTAATCATCGCAAAGGGCACCGTTTTTTGTTTTTGAAGGGGCACGATTTCCAACTTAAAATCATAAAAGCAATTTTGAAAAAAGTAAAAGGGAAGTCTTTTTCTACGTTTGCAGGGTGGAGTGGGTGTCATGTACCGCAGGGCAGCCCCTGATCTAAACCAGACCGCTCCGTAAAGAAAACAGTATATTACGGTGACGTCCCAGCCCCTAAAAAATCACGGTTTATGACCCGGCCCGTAGCAAGAATGAAAATTGGAAGCATGACAGGTTTAGAAATCAGAATCTAGGCTGTCTGAATTAATAGAATATTTCATTTCAAAATAATCCGGAAATGCGCTGCCAGTGGTGTAGTCGCGGGGGGTAGAGATCTGTGCGGGCCCAGGCTTTTGCAGCACGATTCATTCAAGGCACGGGCTGACCTCAGCATTTTCTAGAATGGACCGGAACAAGCGTATACTCTTAAAGACGGTCCTCTGCGCTTGCAAAATCGAGCCTTTCCGGAAATTTTTGCTCTCCTAAAATTTGGACAAGACCAAACGATTGGCTTGTGATTCCCCCCCCCCCCCTTCCTTAAATCATGATTAATATACGAGCTGGACCGGGTCTGAATTTTTTATTTTGATTAAATGCCGGGCCGGGCTAGACATTTTCGGCCCGTGAAGATCATGAGCGGGGAGATGCCGTCTCACTACTTTTTCATTCGAGCTTATGTCAGCAAAAGTAAGCGTTCTTCACTTTTTATCATGGACGCATGATTTTTGAGTCTTCAGTTGCGAGTGTTCCTAAACCTTTTTTCTTAAAACTACACCACTGTTTTTCTTTTTGTGTGTGTGCAGGCTCTACGAGACGGGGCGACGCCACTGGGCCCGTGTTCAGCCAAAGTGCGTCCGCAAATTTTTCAGAATGTGTTACGAATTTCATTTATAGATCCGTAATTAAAATCTTTATTTTAAAATAGACTAAATTTTGAATACATAATTCTAGAATGATATAAACGGCAGAAATGTTAATTCTACCATTTAAATATTAGTATTTTTACAACCTTCGAACATGCATTAAAAGTACCATTGCATATAAGAAATACTTCCCTCCCACTCTCTTTCCATTTAGCATTTATATGAAAACCATTAAAAAGAGCAGTTTCACACACACAAAAAAAAAAATTCCTTCCGTCCATGTAAATCCATGTATTGTTTTTACCAAGTTGCTGATAGCATAGCCTGTATACACCCTTTTTTTTTCCAGAGCTTTCCTAAAGTGCTTTCAAATAGTGTTTTGCTTTTAGCAAATGGTGTTTGCTTGCAAACTTTGCTTTTCTTGTATGCATTTATTGTGTTCCTAAATCTTCAATTTTATGCTCCAAAATCATGTTAATTCTGATCTCGAATCTTAGTTTTCCTCTCGGAAACTATTTTTTTTGTGCTCCCGAGGTACTCCCAAATGGAATTTTTCTGCTCCCAAATAGAATTTTTCTGCTCCCAAATGGAATTTTTCTGCTCCCGAGGTGCTCCCAAATGAAATTTTTTCTGCTCCCGGGGTGCTCCCAAATCGAGTGTTGGAGTTAACATCCCTGATCATAGCACAATAATTATTTCACAAATATAATATATAATAATATATGCATAAATATTAACAAAGTTTAATATGAATAGAAGAAATAATCACAAATGAATAAAAGAAAGTATAATTTGTTTACTAAATGTGAACACCTTAAAATATATAAAAATCACAACTGCAATAATACCGTGACAGTAAAAATTGAAACCTAGCTGAAATTATAGTTCGTATAAAAAAGTTCATCGTGCTCGGCAGCAACACGTAAGGATTGTTGAAACAATCGTTATTAATAAGCATATCAGAAACAGTCCTGAACCCATGATTTTCAATATCAATAGTGTAGAGTTCATAGCAGGCATCTGAAACCAATCGAACCAACTGGTAGACGTCACAGCACTCTGCGACCGCGTATAATTCGTGTCGAGCTGCATAAGTTCAACAGATAAGGTTCATCCAGACAAAATTCTAATGCTTGACATTGAACCAAAGTTTGCGCCTTGAGGCACAGCTTTTCCTTGAAACATTTTTGATCCGCATGAAATCGGATTGTTTGTAGCGTGGGTTCTGTAGTTAACTTTAGTGCTTTTGAGTGCACTTGTATAGTTTGAAAATTTATGAAAACAATACCGGCCTGACACGAACTGTGGGATTTGAAAGTCAGGCGTGCCAGGATGGGGCATGAATGACAGCCTTGAGCGGTGAAAGAATTTTTATCAATTTGTGGACACACTGTTGTAGCTTGTACGGCTAGTTTATAATTCACAAACTGCAGCTGAACTCGAACTGCTGAGGAAGCTAAGAGAGAAGAAACTAACTGTCTCTCTCGGACCTGGAACAGGTGAAAATTCATTTCTAGAGGGAGGGCATTGTAACGTCTTCAGGACACGGCCACCAGACAATCAGTCATTCTGGGTTAACATATGTTTATTCCAGCCATTTACAATAATTACATAAATTTCACACTGACACTTTATTAAACAAAATGAAATAAAATCCACAAAAACTCCTTGCTCGGAGTATCTCATTAGCAATTAAAATAACAACCCTCGCATGGGTCATCTCTTCACGTGCTGGACGCACCGCGCGCTCCTCGTGTCCAACTCACAGTTTT